>ML830085.1:5930-27952 GCA_009831015.1 Picea engelmannii | reverse complement strand
TAATATTGGCTCATTACCCCTTAATTGGGGCATATTATATTAGTAATTTTATTTTATTTATGTCGGCTTTAGGCCATTAGTTGTAATTATACCTCCTAGTCTCCTATATATACCAAGGAGACATTTTCACTTTGAATCATCTTGTACTTGAACATTTAAGTGGGGTAAAAGGAGGTTGCTCCCTCGAAGAGGCTCATTATCTGAAATTATCTCTTTTTCAAGGCATTGAGTACTTTTCCTGAGGTTTTTCTCTGCTATATTGATGTTTGGTTCTTAACAGATTCAAATGTCGACTCCGAATTTATTTCAGAACTAGATAAGGTAAATTTAATGGATCATTGACGCAGAACCCAGTGTCACCATCACTACCATAAAGGTCTTACCCGAGGAACCAAAGGATCTTAAAGAAGTGGAGCACCTATTCCACTCAAATATGTGGGTGAAGGGGAACCCATTCCATTTCATTGTTTATAGTAGTATCCAAAAGAACCTAATCTCAACACAGGTCGTCAAGAGGTTGAACCTAACAACAACACTGCACCTACAACCATACACTATCGGTTGGCTTAGCTAGGGATGAGACATTCGCGTCAACAACAATGTCGCATGCACTACAACATCATGTTAGAAAAACAGGATCATGGAGCAATAAAATAAAACAAATGCGGAAATAAAACATAGAAGATACACAATACAATAGAGACACATATATACATGGTTCATCCAGTGTGGACTACGTTCACTAGAGAAATTTCCAGGTCCTTCCTTTATTATTATCCATCAAATGAAGGGATACAACCTACAACACACCCATTGTAACTTCCTCTTCTTTCTCTCACGATCTCCTCACTCAGAATACAATATTTTCCATGATACATAGCCACAATACATTTCCCTCATAAAAGAGGGTTTCCTTCTAGGGAAAAAACCCTAACATAACTTTTACTATCAGATCTGCGACCTTATAATGAACGGTCCAGATTTATTATGAAATTACAATACACATTTACAAGGAAATTTTTCCTTCGAGGGCCCGCTTGCCCCTGGAACCCGCAGGGGGGTAACCCCCTCCCCCGACACTCCCTCGTGTGGAGGAGTGTACATTTTTCCTGGGTGTAAAGTATTCATGGGGTATAAACACGACTGAAAACAAATACCTTTGAATCAGGAAGATAATCAAGCTCCACAACCAACACATCAAACCCTTCAAAGATGAGGTATTGTGTGATGTTTCTCCCCTTGAAGTTTGAGATGTTCTTTTAGGATAACCATATATGTAGAAGTGTCATGTTGTTTATGAATCTAGGCCCCGTAGTGTCATTATTATTTTGGGAGGTTAACTCTACAGGGTATAGGAGGCAGTCCCAACTACTGTGGTCTCTTTGATCTCTGTGAAGTAGTGCAGAAAGGTGGTCTCTCAGATAGGGAGATTTTTCCTCTTTATGGTTTGGTCTGAAGGTGAACAGAAGGTCACTGCAACTTCCAAAACCTCTGCACGAGGTCTCTCTACACAAAAGAAGCAAGTGGAAAAGTTAGAAGAAGAGAAGAAAGACATATTTTCCTCACCTATTAGGGTGCCTTTGCACTATCAGGTAAAGCACTCAATTGATTTGATACCTAGTGCTTCTCTGCCTAACAGCCCTGTGCATAGGTTCTCTATTATGGAGAATTAAGAAATCAAATGACAAATCCAAGAGATAATTCTGAGGGGACACATTAGACCAAGATCCTCACCTTGCGGGAGCCCAAATGTTCTGGTATAGAAGGACACAACATGGAAAATTTGTATTGATTACAGAGCCCTGAACAAGATCACAGTTAAAAGCCAATACACAATCCCCTGTATTGATGATCTTCTAGATCAGGTCAAGGGAACCAAATTTTTTAGTAAGATTGATCTGAAGTCACGCTACCACAAAGTGTGAATTGAGAAAATTGATGCATGGAAGACAACCTTCAAGTCTAAATAAGGTCTCTTCAAGTGGATAGTCATGCCTTTTGGCTTGACTGATGCCCCGATCACATTCATATTGATGATGGATGATATATTATGTCCATTCACAACTTCTTTGTGGTCATATATCTAGATGACATCCTCATATTTAGAAAAACCTGGGAGGAACCTTTGAATCACACTTAGCAAGTCTTGGGCACCCTGCGACAACACAAGTTATATACCAATTTGGGGAAGTGTCCCTTTGACATGTATAGAATTCAATATTTGGGATACCTCATGGATGATTAGGGTGTGCACGTGGATCCATCCAAGATCCAAGTCATCCACAATTGGTCGAACCTGAAGACACTGATCAAGCTCTGCAGCTTCTTGGGCCTCGCCAACTTCTATCACATGTTTGTGTTGGGGTTCTCTCATAGCGTTTGGGCCCTAATCCAGGTGACCAAGGATGGATCCAAGGCCAATTTTGTTTGGGTTGTGTCACAACAGAAATCATTCAAGGATTTCAAATTCCACCTCTACTCAACACCAGTTCTTATTGTGGTAGACCTGCAATAATCATTTGAGATTGAGACAAATGCTTAATATTATGCTATCGGTGTAGTCCTCACGCAACATGGACATACAATGGCATATCACAGTGAAATATTACCTTATGTTGTTTGCAGATACCCCATCTATGACAGATATATGTACTCCATTGTGTAGGCATATCGACAGTGGAAGCATTACATTCTAGGAAAGAAATCAATTATCCACATTGATCACGGGCCTCTGCAATTCATGCAGACATAGGGAAATTTACAGAATGAACATCGTCAAAAGTGGTCCATGTACCTGCAACAATTCCACTTGAACATCAAGTACATGAACGGAAACACCAACCATGTTGCAAAATGCCTCATTCAACCCTCGTTTGTGGCGCTAACCACAATTCTTAACTCTTGTAGGCATGAGACCTCTAGGTGGCCACAACTATACAATAGTGGCTCTAACTTTGATGATACCTATCAGACATTGAGTGCAAACAAATAAGTTCCAGACTTTCATCTCTGGGATGGATTGTTATGCCATCTGAGCCATCTCTGTGTTCCTTCAAGAAACCATGCAAAGTTGATTGGGAAGCTCATTACAGTTGGGAGATGGGACACTTTGGTGTGAAAAAAATAGTGGCAGTACTGCAAAAACATTTTTATTGGCCATATATTCGACGAGATTTCTGCAAGTATATTAGATCCTGCACTACCTATTCCATTTACAAACCCACCATCAAGAAACATGAGCTATACACCCCTCTACCTACTCTTGATAATACTTGGGAGTCCATCTCCATGGATTACATGTCCATTCTACCTTCAACCAGGCATGGTAATGACTATGTCTTCGTGGTCGTTGATCGATTATGTAATATGGTCGTTTTGGCACCCCTCAAGAAGAATATCATAGTCGAGGCCACTGCTAAGCTATTCTTTGAATGTTTTTGGGTTCCTTTTGGGCTCCCACGGACCATTATTTCATATCGATATAGTAGGTTCTTGAGTACTTTCTAGTCCAACCTATGGTCGATGATGGAAACCAAGCTGACCAAACCAACTGCCTTCCACCCACATGATGATGGAAAAACAGAGGTGGTCAACAAGATGGTTGTTCATATCTTGAGGATGTACAATTCCAAACATCCACGTACATGGGATAATATCCTTCCTTATGTTCAACATAGCTACAAGAGATCCATCCATGACTCTATTGGCCGCAACCCTTTTCAGGTGTGCTTGGGGTTCCAACCATTGTCCCCCATTGATATATATCTTCCCATTGCAGTTGCATAGGAAGGTTCCTCCCATGCTCAAACTGAGGTTGATCGTGCAACCAAATTTGGTGAATGAATCCAACACATCCAACAAGTTCATTATTTTTCAAAAATCCAATGCAAAGTACAAGCAGCGCCATGATCAACATCGGGTACCACACACATTTCAGGTGGGAGATAAGGTATGGTTACATTTGCACAAAGAGCACCTCATAGGACCCAATTGGAAGCTCCTCCCACTCTGATACGAGCCTCAGACCATCGCCAAGGTTGTGGGTGAAAATTCTTTTGAATTAAGTATTCTCCCTTTCCTTGGCTTGCACCTCATAGTTAATATCGAACTACTTCGACCATATTTTCCACCTCTCCTCGACACTGAACGTGGCCAAGCACTTGGCCCCTACAAAATTCAATCCTGACTGCATTGAACATGTGACAACTAATCGGATCATGGACACCAAGATGAAAGGCACCCACCAACAGTACATCCAACTCTATCAGGTCGTCAAAACAGGGAAACTTCTTCACCAGGGAAAGTGGTTCACCATGAGTCAGATTCAGTAGAATTTTCTCCATCTAATGGAGAAACTTGATGCAATGAAGACCATTGCTTCCTAAGGGAAGAGGATTGATCCAAGCGGATATTGGTGGCCACCCACATATTCCACTAATTCATAATGGTTCCACATCTTGGAAATTTTTATACAATTTTCTGAGTCCCAAACTTTCGAGGTCGTTTTGAGGCCCTAAACGATGTTTTTTTGGTGCAACAACGCCTAGCATGTAGTGAATAGCAGATTCTAGGCCATGTGGAATTTGTAATTCTCAGCTAGAACTTTTTGACGGATTACCGAGTGCCTCAAACTAAGATTGTATGCAAAAGTTACGCCATGGGGAAGTTGATGTATCAAAGAACCACATTGGGGTCCACAAACATTTTTGGCGTTTCATCTTATGGGGTTAGGGTTTTGGATGTTTAGGGTTTTCTCATTGATGCTTTATGTTAAAAGTCACTCTGGGCCTCTTTGTAATCAACTTATTGCAAATGATCATAGCCAACACATCTCTCTCTCTTCAAGAATAAACTACCACCATTCTAGCTAGCTTGTGTGCTTTGCATTTTACATTCTTTTGCATTCCAGACAATTATTAATAGAATATGAGTTTAACTATATTACTGTGTTTCTTGCAATATATTTATGTGTTTCCTTGTTATATCATTGCCTTCATGTCATTCTCAATATAATCTGGATCAAAAGTTGGTGTTTTTTCCCCAACACCAAGCTGCCCTCTAGCTACCCAAAACATACTTGTAAAAATTATCCAAAAACCCACTCAAATTTCCTTTTCTTATCATGCAAGCTTTGACTCTCACCTTTCTCAAAAAGTGGTTGTACTTAGCCCTTGTTGTCAAAAATTAGTGAGATGACTTTTCCCACTAACCACTCTTACATGTATTAAATGCTTCCTTTCATAATTCTAATGAGATAAACATTAATATGAAATGAATTGGATTAATAGAAATGGGGAAACCTTTAGCCCCCTCTCTTGTGGAATCATAACCCCCCTCATCATTACCATCCCTCTCGTATCGCAATGAGCGATTTATTTGTATTAATTACTTTCAATGTACAAAAATACTAGCTCGACCCTCGACCATATTAATCATTCCAAGATTTTTGGCCCAAAACATGTTGGCTCACCAACCTAAATCGCATTTGCACAATTACATTATAATTACGAGGATTAAAATTGGGGATGTTACATTTCATTTTTTGTTGAAATTGGTGAACTTTTCCATCTTGACAATCCAATTTCTTCGTCTTCGTCGACAAGGACTTTGTTCATTTAAAAAAAAATAAAAATCTAAATCTTCATAATTTTGTTGTAGTGACTCCTCATCATATTCGATTGCAACATCTCCTTATCATATATATCCTCTGATGAGGGAACTATTGTGTGTGATTTCAATGCAAAGCCACATTGTTATCTTCTTCATATTATGGGAAAATTTCAAATGTTTCCTTTTGAAATTCATAGTGAAAGAACCACGATGCTTCCATCTATGTCTGACCTAAAATGATGTTGATGTTTCCGCACATAGAGTACACCTTGAACTACAATTTGAACATATAATCACTAATCAACACTTGAGATTTTTTACATCGTAATGTTTTTAGTCAAAAAGTAGCTTCTCGACTTGAGATTATTTTTATCATAACTTTTTTAGTCAAAAAGTAACTTCTCAACTTGAGATTTTTTACATCATAATGTTTTTAGTCAAAAAGTAGCTTCTCAATTATATTTGACTTGGATATTAGTAATTCATTGACCAACTCAAGATTAATATAATTGTCACTTTCTTCTAGGATAATAGTAATGATAATTAACTTTATGTCATCAACACCTTTACTTTTAATATAGAGTAAACACCTTCTTTCAAATATGCAAGAGTAAATCTTCTTCCTTTTTTGATAGTGGTCTCTGTTGATTATTTGGGTTGGTTTTCATTGATGTCAACCCTTGAATAAAGTCCGGTAGCGAATTATGGTAGCACAAAGGTTTGGGTAATGGACCCAAGTTTATTTGATGGATAATGGTATGCTTTTTGATATATTTGAAGGTAAAAATATTCTAGATGGATAGTACATGTCATGCCATTTCCGGTGGTATGTGGAACGTCACATAACTCTTCACGTTTAGATATTTATGGCCATGTGAAGTTGGAGAACCCTCATGAGTCATCTAGAAGCCCCAAAAGGTCAAAGTAGTCAAAGTGTTTGCAAAGAAGAAATTATTTAAATAATAAAGTGAAGTGATGAGTGTACTATAATTCAAAGAGGATACAAAATAAATTATTTAAATAATAAAGTTAATGGAGAACTTACTAATTATGGAAAGTGGTTAAGTTAAGTGGACAATTGGTTATAAGTGGGTTAACCCTAAAATAAAGAAAGTGGGTTAAGATGGTTAGAAGGTAACCCCTTGAGGAAGAAACATAAAAGTATAAATAAGAGGCAAGGGTATCTCATTTAAATCACACTTGAATATCATTGAATATATATATTTTTTGAAAGGTTATTTGGGCAGGTATTATTTATAGAGAAAAATTGTAGCAGAAAAAGTGCGGCAGGAAAAGTGTGGCAGAAAATTTGAAACAAAAAAAGTGCAGCAGGAAAAGTGCGGCAGGAAAAGAAAAAGTGCAGCAGGAAAAGTGCAGTAGAAAAAGTGCGGTAGAAAAACTGCAGCAGAAAAAGTGCGGCAAAAAAATTAGATTCGTGGCAGCAAAACTGCGACAATAGAACAATGTTATAACCCTAATCTGCACCATACATGCTTACCTGGCATCAGGCCATCTCAGATCCCTTATTTTCCAAAACACTGCTGAACAACTCTTTCAAAAACCTCTTTTATAAGGTCCCACGCGCCCTACTCCATTACTGCACGCGTGTACACGCTAGCTGACCTCAGACAGCCCGCGTGGACCGACAAAAGCACGAAAAAAGGAAAATTGTCGACGGAACACACAGCTTTGGGTGAGTTAACTGAAACTCCCGGCCATGCATGGCTGAGGGTTCGTCCAAATACCTAGCTTCTTCTAGCCTATAAAAGAAGGGTTAGGGGTCCTATTTGGAAGAGGAGAATAAGAGTAAAGAAACTCTGCCCAATTGCACATTCCCATTGTCCCAACCCTTTAGCCATCATTGTGCAAAGAGAGATACAAAGCAAAGAAGTTGGAGGACATTTGAAGAGGAGCCCAGGATCAGGATTCGCGGAGCAGTGGTCGGTCTCGACATTGTAAGTTGATTCATTAAAGTTAATAATAAAGAAATGTTTTTCCCGTCCCACTATATGAGTTCTTCATAGTTCAATAAATATATGTTTGAATCTCTAACCCATTAGTCTGTAGGTAAAATGCATGTGTAGTTTGTTGCTTGTTTTGTATGTAGATCAGCCTTGGGAGGAGAGCTGCTAACAAGCGATCAAGCGTAAAGAAGGATCGACATCGAACATCCGGAACAAGGTATGTTGGTCTAACCATGTATTTGCTGAAAAGAAATTGGGATTAGGTCTGGGGACAAAGGTAGAAAGTAGGTTTCTTTTGGTCATATCTGCATGCATAATATAACCCTATTTGCTAGTCCGTAGGGGGATTTCCCACCACAACAAACACTACAAGAAAAAATAAAAAGGGATTTTGGTTGAGGTTGTTGTGACAGGTTAGTTGTACAAGTTTGGTGCATGGTTTATGCATTTTTTTATGGTATAGGTTGAGGTACAGGTTGATGTATGGTACATGTTGGAACAGGTTATTGGTATAGGTTGTTACAGGTTGTTTGGTGCATGTTGATTGGTACATGTTTACAACAGTATATCTCACAATGATAGCGTGACAATGGTTCCATCATTCTACTTATATTTCAGGGCGGTTGGGCGGGGCAAGGACAGGTGGTTGTAGCCACCTTCTAGTTGTAACCGAAGAACATAGGAGGTTGTATCCTCCTTTTGGTTGCAGCCAGAGAATTGGGGAGTTGGATATTCCCTCTGGTTGTAGCATGAGAAACTAGGGGGTTGAAGCCTCCTTCCAGTTGCAGCTGGAAAACAAAGGAAGTTGGTGCTTCCAATGAATGTAATTCTTAAAGACATATAAGAAAAAACGTTCTGTGGTTTTCTCCCGCTTTGAGTTTCAACGTAAAACACTGGTGTATTGTGTATGTGTGTGATTGCTCATTTATTCATTTTTTATTTACTCTGCAACTATTGGATGATAATGCTACATTGATATAATACTTGCATTTTATGGTGAAAAATGATTACATTTCTCTATTACTAATTCACTCTCCCTCTTAGTAATCCAACAATTGGAATCAGAGTTGGTTCCTTCAAGAAACAATTTAACCACTGGAAGGAGATCATGGATTACTCTGAGAATGGAGTACCGATGTTTAATGGTCATAATGGTTTTAAGTATGAGATGTGGAGGAGAAGGAAGAGATTATTTTTACAGGCATAGGGACATTATATTTTTCTATCAGTTGTTACAGGATATGATAGTTCAAAAATGGAAAAGACTGCAGCCAAGAAGGAATTAAAGAAGAATAAAAAATTAGCAAAAGATTTCATCTGGGAAGGATTACCTAATCCGGTAAGAGAAAAGGTTGGTAAATGTTCATCAGCCAAAGAACTTTTGGATAAGTTACATGACATATATTCTTCACCCATCGCAGACTCAGAAAATGCCAAAGAAGATGTAGATACAGATACAAAAGAATTATGTTCACCTTGTCAAACAGATTTAGAATATGAAGAGTACATAATCACCAAAGATATGTTGTTTTTATTTAATTGTGAAAACACATACATCTTGAAATAGAATGCCATGAAGGAAATAAGACAAAAAAACTAATTGAAAAGGAAGACAATTATGAAACATAATTGATTAGTTATTTAGATGAACTAAGAGAAGAAAACAAGTCACTCAAGAAAGAATTGATGAAAAATAAATAAAGTGTTCACATTTTTAAAGAAGCCCAACAGGTCATCGAGAACCTAAGAACTCAACTAGAAGAAGCCAGAAAGATCAAAGAAAATATTAAATATCAAAAGAAGTATTGGAAGCCAACATAGAAGCACAGAAGGAAGAAGCAGAAATGAGACAGAAGATATTGACAGATCATCTTAAGGAAATAACTAACGATCTAAACCATCTTGAGGCAGAGTTTGGTCAAGAAGAGAAAGGACTCGAAGAAGAAATAATCACATTAAAAATTCAGCTTGAAGAAGCGAAAAGTACAGAAGAAGTCATGAAGTCTCAGATAATGAAGAAAGAAGAAGAGGTTGAGAAGTTTGAAGAAAAAGTTGTCACATTGAGAAGTAAAATCGTCAAGCTCAACAAGAACGTTGAAGAGATAGAAACATCCACATCAGTTATAGAGAATGAAGAAAAGCACTCTAGGTAGCTAGAAAAGAAGAATGAAGAAAATAGAAAGAGTTATGCAGAAGTACTCAAAGGAAGGAATCACGGTCAACCAAAATCTAAGAAAACTATTGAAGATACATCTTCAAGAAGACCATCCATGTTCAAGCCACAAAGAAGCTTCAATCATGATCATGATCAGTCAAGGAAACAATTCAGAAGGACTACGCCACAAAGAAGATCATTCACTCCCAGGTATGAAAATTTCTTTTATGGTCATTGTTTTTATTATACTAACTTTGGACATAAGGTTGCAGATTGCACGGATTATAAAAGAAATGTTCAAGCAAGAAATGTCTATGTGGCCCCACGTAACATTGAATGTTACAAATGTCATAACTATGGAAACATAGCTAGTGATTGTAGAAGCATGATTGATACTTCCATGAAAGAGAAAACTGATATTAGATGTAAGAAAGTATGTATAAGAAAACACAAAGAAAAGGTGAGCAAAGACCAGGTCCCAGAGATCACAAGATTGGCAATAAAACGAGATGAAGAAAATTCTACAGAGAAAAATAAATATGTCAGATACAGAAAGGTTTAGAAAAACATTGGAAGAAAAGAAGGACATGTAAATAAGGAACAGGTTCAAGAGATTATACTTTCAGGCATTGTAGTGAAAGATGAATCTACGGACATAAAGAAAGAATTCAGAGCTTAGGGAGATGATGAATCTACCAATGAAGATGATGATGAATACACATCAAAGCAGGAATTGTTCGGAGCCATCCGACTTAGAGACTCCTAGGTAACATGAATATTAGACAAGGGGATTCTATGCGATAAGTGTGACATACCAAAGAACCATCCTTCAATCATCTTGCAGAGTTTGAATAGACAGATCCAAAGCAGTCAATTAGCAGAAGTACAATCAATTGTAGTAGTGAATACTTCATGATAGTATAGTGATAAATGGGTCAACATTATGGACAATGTGTAGTAAATTCTTGGACAGTATGGACAGAGATGGATTCATAAGAACACTTAGCAGGTTTGGACAGATATATGACAGTGGGCGAGAGCATGGATTCATAGATTGGTTCAGAGAGTGGTTCAGAGACAAAGGAACATTATCATAATGGATGATAATTACACAAGAAATGACTCAAACAATGCTAATGGATTCAAAATTGACATATATTTTTTGGACACACGTAGTGCATACAATAGTTCACATTCAAAATAGAGTAATGCTATGGAAAGGAAGACCAAAAAATCTGAATCACTTCAGAGTATTTGGAAGCAAATGCTACATCAAAAGAGAAGATGGCAGAAATTTTGACTCTCGTGTGGACAAAGGAGTACTTGTTAGTTACTCAAGTACAAGGAAAGCATACAAGTGTTACAATCTAAGGTTGAACAAAGTTGTGGAAAACATCAATGTAACAATTGATGAAACAGGTGGACAAAAATTAAAGGATGAAGAAAATGAATCAATGGAACAAATTTACAAAGAAGAAGCATAAGATGAAGAACAAGTCTACATAGAACAAATGAAAGGATTTCAGTTGTCAGAGAACAAAGATTACGTGTGCAAATTAAAGAATGCCTTGTATGGTCTAAAACAAGCTCCTAGAGCATGGCACTCTAGACTGGATAAATATCTACAACAAGTAGGGTTCAAAAAAGGAAGTGAAAACAACAACCTCTACATCAAGGTAACTCAAGATAGTATTTTATTAATTGAATTTTATGTTGATGATATTATTTTTGGAAGCAATGATGATAGGTTAAGATAGAAATTTGAAAAGGATATGTAGAATGAATTTGAAATGTCATTACTCGGAGAACTATCATTCTTTCTGGTTCTTCAGATACGCCAAAACAACCAAGGAATTTTTATTTCTCAAACTAAGTATATCAAAGAAAGGCTAAAGAGGTTCGGAAAGGAAGATTGCAAACCAGTTACCACTCCTATGCAAACATGTTGCAAGTTCAAAAAATATGATGATTCAAAGTCTACAAACCAGAGTAATACAGGTCAATGATTGGTAGCTTACTATATGTGACATCATCCAGACCAGATGTAATGCAGGTAGTTGGACATGTGTCACGATTTCAAGTAGCACCAAAGGAATCACGTGTCTTAGCAGTGAAGAGGATTTTCAAATATTTCAAAGAAACAAAAGATTTTGGATTATGGTATCCAAAAGGAAATGATCTATCACTTATTTCCTAGATTGGGCAGGTTGCATTGATGACCGACGAAGCACCAATGGAGCAGCGTTCTACTTGGGTGAGTGTTTAGTATCTTGGCTAAGCAAAAAACAATCATCAATATCTTTATCTACAGCTGAAACAAAGTATATTGCAGTAGTAGGATGTTGTGCACAGGTTCTATGGATGAAACAAACTCTTATAGATATACAGGTTGAGTATGATGAGCCAATTCCAATCTATTGTGATAATACAAGTGCCATCAGTATCTCAAAGAACCCTGTGATGCACTCCAAGATGAAGAACATCCCAATCAAGTATCACTTTCTACGGGAAGAAATTGCAAAGAAGAACATCAAAGTTGAATATGTGGGCACAAAAGAACAAGTGGCAGACATATTTACAAAACCGCTTCCACGGGAAGCCTTTGAGTATCTTCACCAGAGACTCGGAGTAATTTCTACTCCAAAATGAATGTTTTTGAATGCTTATCTTATATGTCTTATATTTACATGAGGAAGCACCCTAAAGAGGATAGTTCAGGTCGGGAGATCAGTTTCAGGAAGAGTTCAATGAGGGGGAGTATCCCCAAGGACAGTTTAGTTAGGGCCAGATGGAAAGATACATTTTCCATTGATGACAAAGGGGGAGAGATTTATCAGATACAAAGCACAGAGGCATGGTTCCAGGGGGAGCGATGGTCACAGGAAGAGCATGAGTGATATGACTTCAATATTGCATCAGAGTGTTGACATCGATGCCAAAGGGGGAGATTGTTGATTAATTGGGTTGGTTGCCATTGATGTCAACCCTTGAAGAAAGTCCGATAGCGAATTCCGGTAGCACAAAGGTTTGGGTAATGGAACCAAGTTTTTTTTATGGATAATGGTATGAGTTTTGATATATTTGTAGGTAAAACTATTCTAGATGGATAGTACATGTCATGCCATTTCCAGTGGTATGTGGAACATCACATAACTCCTCATGGTTAGAGATTTATGACCATGTGAAGTTGGAGAACCCTCATGAGTCATCTAGAAGCCCCAAAAGGTCAAAGTGGTCAAAGTGTTTGCAAAGAAGAAATTATTTAAATAATAAAGTGAAGTGATGAGTGTACTATAAGTCAAAGAGGATGCAAAAGAAATGATTTAAATAATAAAGTTAATGAAGAACTTACTAATTATGGAAAGTGGTTAAGTTAAGTGGACAAGTGGTTATAAGTGGGTTAACCCTAAACTAAAGAAAGTGGGTTAAGATGGTTAGAAGGTAACCCCTTAAGGAAGCTACATAAAAATATAAATAAGAGGCAAGGGTCTCTCATTCAAATCACACTTGAATATCATTGAATATATATTTTTGTGAAATGTTATTTGGGCAAGTATTATTGATAGAGAAAAATTGCAGCAGAAAAAGTGCGGCAGGAAAAGTGCGACAGAAAAAGTGCGGAAGAAAAACTACGGTAGAAAAATTGCATCAGAAAAAGTGTGACAAGAAAACCGAGGCAGGAAAAGTGCGGTAGGAAAACTGCGGAAGAAAAAGTGCGGCAGAAAAACCGCAGCAGAAAAAGTGTGGCAGAAAAATCAAGGCAGTGGATTCGCGGCAATAAAACCGCGGCAACATAACTTTATAAGAGAAAAAAGGGGCTTTTGGTTGAGGTTGTCGTGACAGGTTATTTGTACAGTTTTGGTGCATGGTTGATGCATTTGTTTATGGTACAGGTTGAGGTACATGTTGGCACATGTTATTGATATAGGTTGTTACAGGTTGTTTGGTACAGGTTGATTGGTACAATTTTACAACAGTATATCTCACAATAATAGTGTGACAATGGTTCCATCATTCTACTTATATTTTAGGGTGGTTGGACGGGGCAAGGACATGTGGTTGTAGCCACCTTCCAGTTGTAGCCGAAGAACATAGGGGGTTGTAGCCTCCTTCTAGTTGTAGCCAGAGAATTGGGGAGTTGGAGCTTCCCTCAGGTTGTAGCCTGAGAAACTAGGGGGTTGAAGTCTCATTCCAGTTGCAGCTAGAAAACAAAGGAAGTTGGTGCTTCCAATGAATGTAATTCTTAAATACATATAGGAAAAAACATTATGTAGTTTTCCCCTGCTTTGGGTTTCCACGTAAAACACTGGTGTACTATGTATGTGTGTGATTGCTCATTTGTTCATTGTTTATTTACTCTACAACTATTGGATGATAATGCTACATTGATATAACACTTGCATTTTATGGTGAAAAAGTATTGCATTGCTCTATTACTGATTCACTCCCCCTCTCAGTAATCCAACAACCTCTATACTTCCTATAATCTCTTTAATGACTTCTAATAGTCAAATTTAAATTTAATGGGTACACAAAGTGCAAGGAACAATGATATGAAATTCTTCAACTAAATTTTACTTAGAAATTTGAACTCTTTTAAATTAACAAACTCAATGATATCCTTCCTTACCTAGTTTTTTTATAATATTTCAATATTATTTATTTATTTATTTAGCTTCTGTTTTTTTTACTCTTTTTCAAAATCACTTAATAAGTTTTGAAACACTTTTTTGTTCAAATTTTCAAACCCATTTAATATATTGAGTTAGGTTCAAATATGTAGGGACGCGGTATGTACACATTTGTACACTAAAAAAATCAAATTGTTACATGGATAGGGTCTCTTATCCCACAAACAAGAGAATCTCATACATCAATTTAAAGTTTGGCTAAGCTGTAAATTTAAAACTAAATAATTATTATCATAAAAATACATGTTTATCTATAGACAACTTCAAAAATTGTATTTACTAATAATTACTTCTATTATATATGTTGTAATAATATGTATATAACTCAATTTTAACCCTAAAATGATAACAACTTTTTTTTATTTTTATTATTCTTGAGTATTTATATTCTGAATTTTTATTCTTTTCAAATTTATAATTACGCCGAAGGCGTTCTTTAAGAGGAGGTTTCTCTCACCCCTTTGTCGTATGTTTGAAGCCAATTGGAACTTTCCATCTGTAATTGCAATAGACGAATCTTGTTTCGACCCGTGTTCTCCTTCACCAACTCGAAACTCTACTTCTTCACAGACTCGAAACTCCTACTCCATGGAAAGAGGGGCAAGCTATCGAAGCATCTTTGGATTATTGTGCTCTGCGAGATTGTCTTCTGTGACGGAGAAAACAATGGGACCGCTTCTACATAAACTGATCGATGAGATTAACGAGAGCGAAGAGTATAAGGTCACATGCTTGATAGCAGATTTATTTGCATCGTTGGCATTGGACGTCACCCAACAGTGCCAGATCAATGCAAGAGATGCTTTATGGCCTGGACTTATTTCTACCTACGCCATTATTCATCATATGTCGTCTCTCATTTCAGGGGGAACCATACCTTCAGATGGTATGTTTGAGGAATTTCTATTTTATTTGGATGATTTTCTGTTGTACAGTCGATGGGATAATATTTAATGTTATCATTGCTTAACTATGTTACATGTATTCCAAAGGAGAACAAGATCATCAGATATATTTCCTCCATGCCCGCCCTCTGTTCTGCTCATCTTCCATGGGTGATTGGGAGTGAAGAAGATCAACGGTCCCGTTTTCAGTTCTGGCTCCAAAGTGTGGCTAGATTTAGGCAGGTTCAATGGATTCTCTGCAACACTTTCGATGAGCTAGAAGGTTTGATAATGGCCACATTTTTCAGAGAAGTAGGCATATGTACAATGGGTCCTTTGATCCCTGCACCTTCGGCTAATGGATCAGATCATGTACTGAAAATATCAATGCATGTAAGCTTCTAGGAAAAAATACACGAATGTCTGCAGTGGTTAGATCAACAATCTCGGGACTCTGTGATATATGTATCATTCGGGAGCAACATCCACTATAATGAAAGGCAGGTGGAGGATCTTGCACTCGCCCTCGAGGCAACTCAGAGGCCGTTTATGTGGGTTGTGCGTCCAGATCTCATCGACAATAGAGCAACATGGGGATTTCTGGGGGATATTTAGAGCGACTCAGGAATCAGGGCTGCATAATATCATGGGCGCCACAGTGGGCCGTTATGTCTCATCCCTCTGTGGCATGTTTCCTCACCCACTTCAGTTGGAATTCGATTGTGGAGAGTATAACAAGTGGCATGCCCATGCTCTGATTCCCTTATGTTGTTGATCAATTCCTCAACTCTTGTTATGTGGTCGACGTATGGAAGGTTGGGTTGGCTCTCATCAAGTCCAATGGATCAGATAATTCCGTAGAGAAGTCAAAGATCGAGTGATGTGTGAGGAGAATGATGAGCAGAGGCAAGGGTGTTGAGATAAGAAAGAGAATAATAAAGTTAAAGGAAAGTGCAAGGGCTGCTCTAAAGATAGGAGGATCATCTGCCACCAACTTCCATGAATTCCTCACCGCCATGAGAAGGAGAACTTGTAGTTTGAAAGTTCAAAAAAAATTGAAGAATTATGTACTAATTTTGTCTTAAGATTGAAGAATTCCTTGCAAGAATCGACATTGGTCTGCTCCCGAGAATTTTCCTTTCATGTGTTGCTTTTCTTTAAGCTATTGTAAAGATGTCAATAAGGGAGGCAAACACAACTATGAATTGGCATTTACCAAATTTTCTCTTGTATTCTAAATAAGTCCATGTGTTTGGTGGTTGTAGGGACTTTAGGGTTAATTTGTCCCAAACTTTGGCCATTGAATACATTCAAGAAGGTAAATTCTAGAAGCCGCATGTTGTTCCTTAGACAAAATGCAGTGAAGGAAAATTGTTAAACGAGGTATCTCCTCTATAAAGTCTCTGATAGGTCTAATTTCTGTGAATGTGGTGGGAGAAAATGATAATGAATTTTTTTTCTGATTTTTCATGGCAGTAGTGGTTTGAGGAAGGAGGTCGTTACATTTTGTCGGTGTAACACAGGAAGAGAAAGTTGGCGATAGAGAATCAGCCTAAAGCTCACATTTTCAAGACGAGAGACAAAATAATCATCGTAAGTTTTCGTTTTCGACGTGGTTGAGGCCATAAAAAGATGTTCCTATCTCAATATTCATGCAAAGTATTTAGAAGTTTGGGAAAATTTAATGTTTGCTGCTGAATCCCATGATCCTTCATTATTTTCTGTGTCTTTCGTTAATGTCTTTAATATTTTCATTAAATGACCTCTCTACACTGTCAATCTAAAATTTGGAACAATGTTACCTCTGTGCGACGAAGAAATCGACCCTCTGTGGCTGGAACCTATGTTGAAAACACATTTCTTCAAGCCTTTCCAATTCCATGGATATTCAAGAAAAAGCGAGTGCAATATGTTCTGTCTAGACTGCAGACTGCAAGGGAGAGGTGTTGTGCACTTATTGTCGAGCTCACCACAAGGGCCATCGCATTGTGCAGGTATAGGCCACCTTTAGTGTTGATTATTTTAAATTATGTTCATTATAGGCTGCCATTAATGTTGATTCTTTTAAATTATGCTCAGGTATAGGCCGCCTTTAATGTTGATTTTTTTGAAATTTTGTTCAGGTATAGGCCGCCTTTAAATTTTACTTACCAATTTTTTAAAAGTTTTGGTTCTAAGTTCATTTACCGAGGTCTCTGACATTAAGGGTTTTGGATTTTCTAATTGCAAATTAATATTTTGGATTAATTCTGGCTCTTTGAATCTACATATATTCAATCAAAATTACAGTCTCCCCAATTTCAAACTAGCATTTCAACAATTCTTTATTAGTCCTGGCGACAACTGGGCAATTTGAGTGCCATGTATCAAACACCCCATTTCGGCCTGCTCTCACGGTTCCGTGTGGCTACTGGCTGTGAATGATTGGCAACCTGTTGAGAAGGTAATGTTAGTTGTAATTTTCCCTGAATATCTTATGATACAACTATACATACATTTTTGTTAGCATGTAACATGCTTGAATACTTTATGTCTTTCTAGGCTTCTTCTTAGAGATGGCATGATAGAATGACATCTTAACATGCTTAGATAAACTACCCGGTTTTTATTTCAACAATTTTAGGAATCTTTGTCCATTCATAATTGTGCAGTATCTCAAGGCCTTTGTTTTAAGGTTGGAATGCTATTATATCAAGAAAAGGTCCAAGCTTTCAAGGTGGATTTTGTTTGTTTCTTTGGTTGAGTGGATTGGAAGGATTTTTGACATAGTATCTTATATGTTGAATGGACAATCTTCAATATTTATAGTTTTTGCCAAATTTTCTTTGTAACGGTTCTAATGTAGAGAGTTGTAATTGTTTTAACAAATTCGTTATGGGATTCAAAGGATTTTTTACAGTATTTGTTGAATGAACAATAAGCAATGTTTATAATTTTTGTCAAGGTTTCTCCACTTCTAATGTAAAGAGTTGTAACTGTTTTAACAACCCTGTTATGAGAATAACAAGAAATACTATAATGTCTACGACAACCACTGATTCCACTTGAATGCGAGCAAAGGTAATTGCCTATTTCAGATTCTCAACTTTACATCTCTTGGCACTTTAAACTTAATATGGTGAGAGTATGTGCACAATGTTTTTCTTTTTAATAAAATAAAAATTGAAGGGCTTTCATTCCTCTGAAACTCTGACTGGGTTTACTTTGTGTAAGCTATGTTTTTACTTGCTCTTCTAATTCCACTATACACTTTTTTACTTGTTCTTCTAATTCCACTGTACACTTTTTTACTTGTTCTTCTAATTCCAATGTGCATTTGTCCATCTGCCACATTGTTACTATGTTTAGAACATGTCATGGTTGGAATTAATTAATGTATCTGGTATGTTTTTCTTTTAATAAGTGGCAGGTCATCTATTCATATATACCATTGGTCAAAATATTTGCAAGTTGTCAGATAATCCAGTGGAGAAACCCTCAGATTGAAACCTCTGTATAGTATGCCAAGTACATTGGCTTAAATAATATCACAATACAAAATTGGAAAAAGTTTGCATACGTCTTGCCCCTGGTCACTATATCCTAATAGAAACAAAAGAAAACAATACCGAGTATATCTTATCCTTTGGCCACAAAATCTTGGCAGAGGCAAAACATGATAGGCTTGGATATAGCTTGGCCCCAAGCCGCTAAATATTATGCTATGATCAAACTAGAAATAAAACATATAAACTGAGGCCTCAGAGATAGAAGGGAACCTGAGCTTCTTTTTGGGATTCTTCTTCTTGATCAAGGAAATGAGAGGTTGGGAGTTCTCTCCATAGTGGCGGTCTTCCATATCTCCCTCATCCCTGTCTTCTGGAGCGAGCTCTCAGTGCTAGATGGTTTGTAGCAAGATGCAGTATTTGTCATTGAATTGTGGCAGTGCTTCTTCTATGCCATTCATTCAATGGGGGGTTGTTCTTCTATAAGGTAGAATCCATATCATATTTTATCATTTCCTTGGTATGCCAGTATAGCTCTATGGTCAAAGAGTACCTGGTGGTTTTGCTTCTTTAAAATATTGTATTTGGAATGATATGAGAGAATTTATTGCTCTGCATCCATGAATCTTCTCCAGTCTATCGTGATTACTTCAATGTGAATCCACTTGTGTGTGAGTCCTCGTTTTGGGAGTGTCATCTTTACACCACCTTTCCTTCCAACGGTGGGTTCAACTAAATCAAAATTTATTGTGCCTACTAATTTCCAATCACGTGAGCCCATCCGTTGTAACCAGTAAATTATCTAATGGGACGACTTACTTGATATCCACAACTTAATTGTCTTTAACATCTTATCCATGCATTCGTACGAATAATGTTTTTTTCCCGAGGATTGTACAGATAGTGTTGTATAAAGAATATCTCAATTACTTATTATACCCTTGCATAGATCATATGGCTCACAGACCGTAACATATATATTCACGGGCTTTCTTGGATAGGTAGGCTAGGCGGCTCCTACTTTTAACGGAAAGTCCAGTGTCAACAACATCACCAACTCGAACAAGTGGCTAAAGAAATCGTGGCCATAGTAACAGTGCAAGGGAAGAGTAGCACAAAAGAGATCGAAGATCAGATAGCTTATGATCTTGCCCAAACCCCCTTTATCCTCTCCCTGACCCAAACACTTAACTTAAAATTAGTGCTATTGTTATATTTACTTTTTTTTAAATTTCAATATCATTTAAAAAAAATCATGCCAGGTTCGGTTCATAACATTGAATCACTCAAGGGGAAAAGAGATTGAAAAGTAGTGGAAGTGTTTTACTGACATTCACGTGAAGGTCTACCTCATCCCAGCTTGTAGAGTACTATGATTTTTGTTGGGGCCACAAAAAGACAAACAAGCTCTATTTCTTTTTAATGAAACAACAACAAATTATGAGAAGACTTGTTTCTTTTTAATGTAAGAAGGAAGAGTTTCTTTTTTTAACACGTTTTACAAATTAAAAAAATGGCATTGAAAGAAGTTAAACAACAATAATTATAAAGTGAAAAAATAAAATGTTGAAATTTTAGATTAAAATTGTAAAGAGTTTATCTTCGTACTAAACTTTATAGAATGATTTCTCATTTCCTTAAAAACAATTTTCCTATAGTGGGAATAAATATACATTTTCTTAGAGGGAATGGAAATAGGTAGAAACCATAGTTACAAAATTGAACAAGGCCTTATGGTAAGAGTTCGACTCAGAAACAACAAAAATCACTAAGTAAAATAATAATTTTTTTCATGTATGGATATAAAAACTTATAAAAATACTCATTGGCTTTTCTCATCTGCTTGGGAAGTCAACCTTGCAAACCCTCATGGCCAAGTTTTGTGGACTATAAACCTTTGTTTTCTTCTTAAGAGAAAGACGTATCATTTTTCCTTAGATCTAACAATACTGTAATTCATGTGAGAATTTAAATTGACATCAAAGTAGACAACTCTCAATGTTTACAAGTTTACAATTTTAACAATAATGTAACCATATTTAGTTTTTGAACTCATTACATATTTAAAATATAATGTGAGGAATATCTAGGTCTTTCTGTTGACAAGATATATCTAATTTATCTTACAAATAATTAATGTAAAATTAGTCAATGTCATGGTTTTGTATTTACTAGGATAATAAAAGTTCATATATATTTTATTGCATTTTCATATCAAATTATAATTAGATGTATCTAAATCTTTTGTTTTTAGGATATAGTTAGAAAATTTGATTACATCCTTCATTTCTCTATATTGTCTTTATTTCATTATTTGTTCTCTCACTAAATACTGTGATGGTCATAAAAACAATATCATCTTTATTTCATTATTTGTTTTCTTACTAAATATTATGATGGTCATAAAAACATATATTACTTAGTTTTTTTCGATGTTCCCTTCTGCCCTTCGGGGTATGCTAGTAATTATGCCGAAGGCATATATAGGAAGAGCTTTTGTGAAAAACATGTCAACAGGTTGACAGGTTTTGAAAAATCATATATGTCATCAGTCTAAACCGCCACTCCTTCGTTGTGACTTTTAAAGTCCCATCAAAAACCATCCCTTGAAAACCTTCCCATCGCCTCAGATTTCGTCTCTAATGAAGACCCTGCACAAAGCGTCATTAATGCATAAGTCAAATCAAAACCTGCAAGAACCGTCATCAATAAATAAGTCGAATCAAAGCATGGACAAAGTTAAAGTAGACTTAAAAAGGGGTGGAGAAAACTAGTCTCATAGGTGACGAAAAGGTATGAAAGGACGACAGAGGTTTAAAAAAATGGCAAAGTAATTTGAAGTGCATACCTCCAACGCTGGCGAATGAAGTTAATATTACATATTAGGGAAGTATTCATAATTAAAAAATATATATAATATTAACTTCGATTTCTTAATATTTTAGGAAGTATTCATGTAAAAAATATTTTAGGAAATATTAATCTTAATATTAACTTCATTCAATTTTATATTGGGTTAACATTAAATTTAAGGAGAAAACAACAATATGTAAAGCACTTTGCCGAGTTTCTTAAAAAGCATTTATTTGATTTTATATGTTTTTAAAATAAATTCATATCCAATAAAATCAAATTTCTAAATTAATAGTTTAAATTTTATATATTTAAAAGTTAGTTAATTTTTTTTTTTTTTTCATTAATAAGTTTTCTCAAAAATCTAATTACAAAATAAA
>ML830084.1:69099-89223 GCA_009831015.1 Picea engelmannii | reverse complement strand
TTAGAATAAGTCTTTGGGTTATCTCCATAAAGATAAAAACTATCTCTAAAATCCATATACTTTGGACATGCCTCTAAGTCTTACAAACACCGGATTGATAATAAATGCACTCTGATTTACTTAGGTAGATCTTGAGCTCAACAACTACCTAATATTTGGTAGAAACAAAATTTGCACAGAAGATACAAATATTTGGCGCTACCTATTGGCACCTGGAATGTATGAGTTCAAATTCATTAATTTTTTAGGTGGCTGATGATGGTTGAGACAGTGGTTGGCAACATGATAAAGGACACTTGGCATACAAAAGGAGGCGCATCAATGAAGATCAAGGGAGGAAGTGTCATTTAAGTTTAGTTGGATTAGTCACCAACACTTTCATGTTTTTAGTAGTTTGTTAATAGATGTTAGAATAGGTGTTTGATTGATAGCTATTGATTAAGGAATCCGATGTGAGGAAGGGCCAACTCACACCTCTAGATGTTGCTCTTCCTTTTTATTATAAATTCATGTTCCAATTGAAGAAAAAGAGGGGGATGGTTAAGACGAGGCTCCCGAACTATTTTTGTACTTTGACATAATTAATATGAAGATAACTTATCTTATTATTTTATGTGTTAAGAATTCATTTGCAGGAGAGAGTGATGTTTAACTGTGTTTTTCTTTGTTTTGACTCTTAAACTTTGTTCTTCTTCAACAACAAGCGTGAGACGGTTGCTTAGGAGGATCCTTTGAGATCTTCTACCTTGTGTATTGCTGAATCTCTTCTAAAAAGGATCTTCAGATTATGATTCTTCTTCTACTGTATAAATAGTATGCTTGAAAAGGATTTTCATGTCTCTCTGTTTGCAGTTCTATGTTTTCTCATAAAATTCTTCCACCTGAAAACCTTGAAGGGATAAACATTGCTTTTGGATGATCTGTTTTGCTGCATATGGAAGATGATTTGCAAGGATAGATTCACATGATTTGTTAATTCAAGCAGATAGCTTCAAACCTACCTCTCTCATACTTTCAAAATCAACTTTATTTTCGTAAACTTTTGATGTTACCAAGCTCACTTGATTACAGTCTAGGGTGACTTTTGGAGTGATAACACAGTCTTTCCTATATTGCGCCTCGTTCTGTCATTTGTGTAATGGTTGCTACGCATAGGCTAGGTATTAAAAATTCTAAGGGCACTACTACTTCTTGACCATAGACTAGTTTGAATGGTGTGTGGCCAGTCAACTTTTTACATTTGGTTCTATACGCCCATAGTATTGCTGGTACCTTGAGATCCCAATCGTCCATGTTGATGTTGCATATCTTTGTCAAGGCATTTTCTAGAATTTTTTTGAAGGCTTCTACCCTGCCATTTGCTTGTGGATGATATAGTGTGATTTTTTGGTGATGAACTTCAAACTCTTCCAACATCGCTCATATGGTGTTGTTTATGAAGTGCATTCCTTGGTCGCTCATCAAAATTCTTGGGCACCCAAATCTAGTAATTACCTGTTCAAACAGAAAGTGTGCAATTGTCTCTGCTCTGCAGTCCTTTACTGGCACGGATTCCACCCATATTGTTAAGTATTCCATCACAGTGATAATATATCTCGCCCCTGTTATTTAATTGGCTAGTGGGTTAATAGGTCCCATGAAGTCTATCGCCCATTTTTCAAATGCCCGAAGTGTCACTTGTGGTCGTAGTGGCATCTCGTCCCTTCTATTGGGTTTTCCTACCCTTTGATAGACATCACATTGCTGACAATATTCTTTCGAGTCTCTGTGGATCGTTGGCCACCATAATCCTGCACGTAGTACCTTCTACGTGGTATCTTTTCCTGCATAATTCCCTTCTACTACTTCCTCGTGGGCTTCTGCTAAAATCCTTGGTCGTTCGTGGGCTAGTACGTATCTTCGTAAGATGCTATCTGCACCCATCTTGTATAGATGTCTTGCGATCAATTGATAGTCATCTGGACGAACTACCATGTTCTTCTTCTGCGTAGTGGTATATTCTTATGGCATAGTACCTGTGCTTAAGTACTGGATGATCTCTGTGAAGTAATTGTTAGGAATCTGTACTGAGAATAACTGTGCATCTGGAAAATTGTCTTCTAAATTCATTGGTTCCTCTTCATTTGTGACCCTCGATAGGTGATCAGGCCTTGCATTCAATTTTCTTGGTTTAACTATTACCTCAAAGTCAAATTCTTGAAATAGTAATAACCATCAATAGATTCTCCCCCCCAACACTGGCTTGTTGACTAGGTATTTCAGGGCTGAGTGATCACTAAAGATCTTAAAGTGTTTTCCCAATAGGTAGTGTCTGTACTTCTATAGTGCATAAACCATAGCTAGGCATTCTCTTTCTGTAGTGTTATAATTCTATTCTGAATCTGATAATTTTATGCTTGCAAACGCTATCGAGTGATCCAAGTCTCCTACTTCTGGTTGCGCCAAGATAGCTCCAAGTGCTATCACTGATGCATCTACATGTACATGGAATGTCTTCTCCCAATCTGGAAATACCAATATTGGTGCAGTGACCATCTTTTCCTTTAGGGTATCCAGACCGTGTTGGTACTCATTGTTCCATTGATACTTTGTATCCTTCCTTAACAATTTTTCCATTGGCGCTGTAATCTGCGTGTAGCCTTTGATGAATTTCTTGTAATATCCCGTATGTCCTAATGTTGTTATGAGTTGGCGAACTATTTTTGGCACTGGTAGATTAACAATGACTGTGATTTTGGCTGGATCCACTAGCAAACCCTATTTGCATACTATGTGTCCCAATAGTATCCCAAATGGTGTTCCAAATATGAATTTCTTGATATTCAGTGATATCTGACACTGTCTGCATCGTTCTAACATCAATCTTAACACTTCCACATGGTTTCTTAACAGGATATAGACCATCCAATCATCTAGGTATACTTAGAGGAATTGATGGATGAACTCCTTAAATGCTGCGATGACCACTCTAGAAAATATCACGGGTGCATTCTTTAGTCCGAACGACATGACTGTATACTGATAACATCCCCATTCAGTCATGAACGTGGTCTTGTGTCTATCCTCCTGTGCTATATTAATCTGATGATATCCTGAGAATCCATCGGTAAATGAGTAGGCTTCGTGGCCTCCTATGTTCTCGAGTACTTCATCGTGAACGATGTGGGGAATGGGTCATGTAGGCATGCATAATTCAACTTGCTCAAGTCAATGCATATCCTGATCCCTCTTCCCTATTTCTTGTCTTGTACTACCGTCAGACTTATCCATTCTAATTCTTCGACTGTTTCGATTATGCCTGCCTCGAGCATCCTGTTGATATCATATTTAAATTTTGGTTTATATATGGGATTCAATCTATATGGTCATTGTTTAATGGGTCTCACATCAGGTCTGAGTGGTATCTTCATTTGTCCTAATTCTCCGGCTATGCCTTTCATCTCTGTAAAGGTTGTGGGAAAAAGGTCGCTGTATTCGCGCAACAATTCTGTGATACTTTCTAGTGTCTGTTCGTCCCAGTAGTCTCCAATGATGACCATCTTGGGATGATCGACGATCCTTATGCTAACCTTATTTATCTTTATTGGTGTAGAGATGACCTCTGACTCTAAGGGTGGTCCCTCCACATCTCTCTCGCCTTCGACTTCTTCGATCTGAATATCACACGTATTGTCTTCATCCAAAGCTTCCTCCTGTACGTGGTAACATGAAAGTAGATCCTCGACTGTCTGATTATTTCTCTTCTGTACCTCTGTGATAGTTTCTACTTCCGGTTCTTCAATGAATATGACATTTTTGATCCGTTTCAGGGCCGCGTCTATGTTGGGGTTCTCATGTTCGAATGAGAAAGTGACTGTAAATTTATGTTGGGGTGTTTCCGATGTCTTGGTTCCTTTACTCATTTCTTGGTCCGTATATCGATTCACTGGTATGCCCTCTAAAGTATGAATGAATTCGTGAGACCATTCCTTCGGCAACGTCATTTTACACAACGTTTTACATGCCTCCAATTGTTCTGTTGGTGTACCTAATCTGTCATATTTCTGTTGTTTGTTACCCATCTATTCTGTGCTGAACCTTATGCACAGTAATCGCTTACATTGGTACCAATATGTGATAGTTTCTTTGTGTGCACCCCACCATATGGAAGGTGTAGCCTTTAATGCTAAATCCAGTGCTATCAATCTCTGGTTTTCTAGTACTTCGTCTTCATATTGTGTCAAGAAAGTTTCCAAATCATTTATCCTGTGAAAGCTGGGTGGTTCTCTGATTTTTGTGCCAATCCATCTTACTGCACGGTCTATTCTGGCACACCTTCTTGTAGACACTTTGTGTAGTCTTTACTGCCAGTTTTATAACCCGGTGTCTGAGTCTGTTGCACATGAAGTAATGCTCTGCCAACTGTGTACCCCGTCTGCAGTTGGGTTTATATAATCCACATCACGCGCAATTGTTCTATACAACTGGACGATCTCTTCTAAATCTAGGCAAGTGGGTTCTATGAACCTCTGGCCTTTTGATGGGTCGAGTGGGGATATGACCCTATAGTCCCCAGACTCAAATGTCATTTTTATGGTTTTTAAGTTAATTATGGCCTAGTTGTCGAACAACCAATCCAGACCAAGTAGCATCGGGTAAGGTGTTGTGCCGTCTACTATTTCGATGACTTCAAAGTCTGCCTTAGTGTGCACCCCATCCAGGTCTACCACTCCTTTCAGTCTAGCTATTGGTAGGAATCAATGTTGATTTGCTAGTTTTAATTGAACCATTAAATATCCTAGTGTAGGTTCTCCCATGCATCGCCATGTATATTTTGGTAGTACATTCACTTTGGATCCTAGATCTAGTATAATATCTCCCATATTGAAATCCCCGATGTTAGAATTTAATCTAAATTCCCTACTTGTTCTTCTTCTTGTGTGTAGGTGGTTGACAATTTTCAGTTATGGATTCTGTTTCGTCTCGCCGCTACATTTTTCTAGGATGTTTTGCAATATTTTGATAGATGAAGGATCATTTAACATCTTGATGCATGATTGAAAAAAGTCTTTGATCGTACTTACTTGTTTCTCAGGTTGTATTCTGTTGGTATGGTCTAGTGATGGCGACATTTCGTATTCCGGGGCTTCCTTTCTCTGTTGTGTAGTTGGTGCAATGTTCTCCTTCTGAAATTCTTGTCAGGCTTCTGTAAAAATCTCCTTCTCCTTATGTGTGTTGAACTGCTTCTTGGGTTCAGTGTTCTTCTTTACCCATTGGCTCTGCGCTGGTTCCTGTCAAACTACGTCATTTCCTATTTTCATTCCTCCTCGAGTGACTATATTGATGCTTCGACCGTCATCCCTTGCTTCAGGTGAAATCCACTGAACGTTCTGGTTATTTTGATTCCTTTTTTCCTGGATGTTTCCAAGTAATGTCGGGCAGTTCTCTGTATCATGGTCCGATGCACGAAAATACATACAAGTCGCTGGTGGTAGTGGACACTCCTGTTCATAATGTCCTGGTTGCTAGCAATTGTGACATGTGACGGGTCCTCTGCCCTGTCTGAAACCTCCTCTGGCTCGTCCTACTCCTGTATAAGTTGCGTAGTCACCTCGTGACGGGTTGTACTGTGGTCCCTGATTATACTGTGCGGTATTGTACTGGGGCTGTGCTGGGTTGATAGGTGGCTACGTGTTATTGTAAGGTTGCGACGCAGTCTTATGCTACTGTTGCACTGTGTTGTATGGTGTTGGGGCTTGATTGAACTGTGGTGCTACCTTCCCAGTCATCATTTCTGCTTGTACCCTGTATGCGCTTGATGTTCTTTCCCACATTAGCTCCATAGTTCGTAAATCTTTGTCGTCATGGCCGACTGACTTGCAATAAGTGAAATAGGAGGTCTTAGGGATTGTTTGGTATTTCTGCATCATCATGCAGTGGTAAGGGTCGTGATCCATTTTCTTGCATATTTCGCACAATAATCCCCTCTGTGGTAGTGGTTTTGGCATCCCTGTCACCATATACTGTGCGAATGTTGGGAATTCATTCTTATGGTGTCCTTTTGTTTGGTAGGTAGTGAACCAAGCATCTTCTCATTTTTCCTTGTTCTTATTATGGTTCAGCTGAAATGTTAAGTTCTTTAGATCCTCCTTCAATTCTTCAATAGTTGGGTCCATCTCTTACTGCTGATTCTCTTCCAGTTGCAAGGCTACCTGCAGAGCCTTTGCCTGCGTCTGAAACTTCTGTTGTCGTAACATATATTTTAAGTGTGGGAGTAGTGAGTTGAAAAACAGGTGCCGATGCTACATATCAATCATAAGGTATTTTAACTTTCCTTTTAATCGCTTGAATCTTTGATCAATCTCCCAGACCAATTCTACTAGTTTCTATCTTATTTCAATTATCTCATTCATGTATTGATCCTTTGAGCTCGGCTTTTGGAACTCATTGATCAATAGTTTCTTAATGTCGTCTAGTGTCCTTGTCATTCCAAGAACACTGTTTGTATCTAGACTCATGTACCAGTCTAGTGCGCGGTCCCTTAGCATGATCACTAGTTGCGCGAGTTTAGTGTCTTCATTAGTGATCTTCTTTACTTCCCAGATCTTTTCACAAATGAACAGATGCTTCTCAGGGTCTTCTGCTACTTCTTCTCAAAACTCTGGTAATCTGATAGTAGGATCCTATCCTACCATTCCAAATACTGAGCTACTCCCTCCTCCACACGGTGTAGATACTTGACTAAGGTTGCCTCAAATGGATCCTCTAGTTGTTGCCCTTTGTGTTGATGTACTTCCTACTGTTTAACTTCCTTCGAACTTTGGTTATCTAAACAATGGTGTTCTTTTTGGTGTATTGGTTGCACATGGGTTTATGGGTTCCACACTAACACTAATATTGAAGGGATGGCTGTCTCCTCCTCCTGTTCTTGGGCCTCTTGGTTTCCTCTCATGTGTGGCATGCCAGATTTCCTCAATCTTATCCACAACCCACAGATCCTCTACCCCTTCCTCGTTGCTAGCCAAGCCCTCCCTCTCGACTACGACTCTCTTCTTGGTATTCACCTTATATTGGTAGGGTGCTCTGCGACGCATCATTCCTAATGATGCCAAGATCCACTTGAGTTGGTCATCATCCATAAATATTGGGTCCTAGGGTTCCTCCTCCTTCTTCTCTGTATCCTGCCCTCCTTCCATTCCTCCTTTCTCTCTCAGTGCTTCCCCCCTTCCCCCATGCACTCAGGGAATTCTAGTTGTCTGATTCCATTGTGATCACACCTTTGTTATATAGTAGTATCTTGATAAAAGTATATAGTGATCAGATGTACCTTCCTCTAGGTCCTCATAGGAACTCTTGCTCAGTTGCGCTGTATGACTTTCCTGTGTCTACCGCGAATTCTGTGATAAAGCTTGCCACAATACTATCAAGCCAAAAGTCGACTGCGTGGGTGAATTTTTTGTTCACCTGATGCAACTGTTGGATCTGTACTAGAGTCCAATCTAGCTATCGAATCTGGTTCGTCATGTGGTTATCCTTTAACCTTAATATCCACTCCTATAGTAGATGCGGAAAATCATAGAATTTTTTTTGTGTAAATCTGTAAATACATATTTATCTAGGTATTTACGCGGTGTGATCTTGGGGTTTATTTTTTATTTTTGTGAAAACTCTAGCTCTGTGGTTCTCAACCAGCCCTTGATTTCTTGTCTCATGGGGTTCCAAGGTCTCAACATCCCCTTCTAACGATTCATTTCTCTTCCTTAAGTTCTTTATTCATTCCATCTCATCTACTCGGTCCTTTATTATTCCTCTTAACACGACAACAAAACCATTTGTTGGCCACTAGCTTCCCTTATCGGGTTGTCTGAGTTATTGACCCAGGGTTCATGTCATTCGGGGTTCCAACAAAAGCCTCTAAAACTATCGACCCTCCTGGTAAACCAGAAGGCAACACAACACCTAGAAAGTGCTGCGCAGTCTCACTCGAGATAACTTTAAATGGGTGGCTGTAAGACTCATGTGTTTACAGCCTAGGACAGAGTAGGGGATAGGGGTTTCTTGAATAAGGTCAGATAACATGAGCTGTAAGGGAGAGTACTTATTCCTTGGATTCGCATACGAATATCCCACAGTTTAATTAAATTTAAGTATAAGCAAATTCATAACAATGTATTGACTGATTTATCAAGTTTAACCATCAATTGCCGAAAGAAAGAATAATCATGCATACATTTAACACGTTACATGAGAGTTACTGTGGTTCACCCCCTCCTGGGCTACGTCCACAAAGATTTGGCTCTTGGTTCTTGTGTTATGATAGTTCTGCATTTTCGATGCCTCATGCTTACAATTCTCCACAAAACTGGGTAAGATCTATGTGAGGCAAACTAGATCGCACTAGGCTCCATGGCCTATGGTCTAATCCTCAGATCTACCTCTCCTTGGGTATCCTTTTCTCAACAACTTACAAAATCGGTTCATACCGTTGAGAACATTACAAAGAATCGATAACAACTACTAACGAACAACCCCATATGATACTTTCGTATCTATATTTATACATTTCGGGCTCTTCAACCTTTTACAGAATATTAAAAAAACCCTAAACCTTCTTACATTAGGTCTTTCTCCCATACACGTGATGGTTCTCCTCCAGCTGTCGCTTGCCGTTGTGCATGCTTTATTTCATGCGTGCATGCTGCTCTTCTGCCAGTTGTTACTTTAGTTTTCTGCACACTTTCTTTCCCATGATCGTTCTTCTTTCCTCTTCGGCCTGGTGCCAACAAACCCCAATGCAAGGATAATATTTAGAGAGGATTTAACACCTATCTCTATAGAAGAATTTCCTCCTAGCGATTTCTTTTTTAGAAAGAAAAGGAAGGCTGTGGTGAAGCGATAAACATATCAAAAAGTGGGCGTAGCAGCTAAAAAGTATAGAATATTAATGAATGGAGAAGCCTTAGAAGAGGAAGAATTCACCGATGAGATAGCAGGAACATTGGGGGCTTATGCAATGACTAACTAATATTCAATTGGAACCTTGAAGGAATAGTTGAAACAAAAGGACCTGTTGATTAAGAAACTAATACTCAGATAGCAGCTGTAAAGACAAATGATAGGAATGAGGCATACAAAGACTTTGAACAAACCAGAGCAGTTGACCAACAATAAATCAAATAACTCAAATCCGATCTCGAACAAATGCATCAGTCAGCTCAAATGAGCCAAGAACAGGTAGATCAACAAGCAAAGTTAATAAAACAAATGCAATCTAAATTAAATTCTACTAAAAGCCAGGTCATAGATATAAAGGTATTCCAAACTCAAGACATGGAAATACGAAAGAAGATAGAAGCAACTCAACAAAGTCTACTTACTAAAGTAGAAATCATCCAGGATCATTTTCAGTATATAGATCAAGCCTTAGACAAAATCACCTTAAGAGAGAGAGAAGATAAGGTGGCTCAAAGTACTTTCCAGGAGGCTATTATTTCAACGATGAAAGAGGAAATGGTCATCACTTCCATATTATCCATTCGGGAACAAACCAGAGGTGACATCCTGCTAAAGGCATGGGAACACAATATAACCGAAAACAAAAAAATGGCTAAAGAGGTGAGAGATTCTTGTGAAAAAATATTTGGTCTAATAAATAAAAATTTGTTAGATCTTGATAAGGAAAGTAGCTTTGGAACGTTGGGTAAAATAAATATAGTCAAACATCTGCTTGATAGTAAGGAAAACGAGGAAAGAGACCAAGTTGAACTATCTTAGGTAAGACAGGTTAACATTGCTCTGGTAGATAAATGGTTAATAAAGCCAAATCTACAACTACTGTCTATCATCATAGAAGATAGACAAGTAGGATAAAGATTGCCATAGCTAGAAAAAAATGTTACATATTTGAAGCAAATGACCAAACAGAGACTTCCAAGTCGATAGCACAGTCGGTAGAAAGGTGTCTTGAATTTATTGAACAGGGGAAAGGAAATACTTATGGATTAAAATAATATAGTTGCATGTATTGCCTAATGTTGGAGCTAGGAGACAAAGAAAGGCCATCGTCTTGCCAACATGAGAGACGACGAGGGATAACAAAGTGAAGCATTTCACCTTCTCATTATGTAACCCAAATTCTTAAAATGATAGAATTGCAAATGCCTAAATATCGTATAAATATATATTTTGAGAATGCACCAAGGGCTGAATTTTGCCAATTGTAAAGGAGAAGACTCTCTTTACTGAGAATTAATACAAATGCAGGACATAGATTCTACATCTCGTCTATTCTGAATTATGTGTTCTTTATCTTTCCATATTCCAACATACTTTCATATATTTTCTTTGATGAATGCAAATCACAATTTAGTACAACCTCCAATGTGGTTATGTTATACCGATTAATCTAATAACAAACAAATTTTCCTCTGTATTCACTATTAGTTAATACAAGACTTGCATGTTAATTAGATAGTATATTTTATACTTCATTGAAGATTACATCAATCACTTTCTTCTTCTGTTACAAAGTAAGATTCTTTAGCATTTGATGCCTTGCTTTGATTAGTAGATTTATGTTTTTCTTTCCATTCATTCTATATTTTGATTTTAACTCAGGTGTGAGAAACAACCTCTGAGTTGTTATGATATTAATTCGTTTTAAAGAACTTTCTCTTGTTATTTATGTGGTGAAAGGAAAACATTGAAAATCTTTCCCTCATTTCCTGCTACCTGACATTATATTTCAATCCTTGGTATAAACTCAGGAACAACAATGTACATAACAGATTTGAAAGATCAAATTATTGCAACAGTGAATTCAGATCAACAATATGTGAAAATAAAAGAAACATTACAACAAGGTAATTTTCAGCATAAATTTTATTTTTATGAGTTGAAAGAAGATGGAATTCTTATGTACAAGGGAAAAGTATATGTGCCGAATTCCGATGAGATGAAAAATACAATTCTAAAGGAAATGAACATTGTTCCATATGTCAGACACCCAAGATATCATAAAATGATTACAACTGTGAGAAGCCAATACTTTTGGCTGAGAATGAAGAAGGAAGTGGCTAATTACATAACCAGATGTCTAGAATGCCAAAAGGTAAAGATAGAGCATAGACACCCAACAAGTTTGCTACAACCATTTCCCATTCTAGAATGGAAGTGAGAAGTAGTTATAGCTGATTTTATTACTAAGCTTCCCTAAACAATGAAGCAACATGATTCCATCATGGCGGTGGTGGATACATTGGCTAAAGTAGCACATTTTATTCCAATAAAGACTACACATAAGGCAACAAATATTGCAGATATTTTCATAAAGGAAGTTTTCAGGTTACATGGAGTGCCTAAGACAAAAGTTTCATATAGGGATCCAAATTTTACTTCGAATTTTTGGAAAGGTTTGTTCAAAGGATTTGAAACAAATCTAAATCTTAGTACTGTTGATGTTTATAGTTGCATGAGACATCCTCCAGGACATAAATTGTGTGAGTTAGCCTGAGAGAGAGCCCATGAGTTTGGTGTGCCCATGAGATGGGTGTGATTTTCCTCTCTGAGACAGAGAAGGAACATTGTGTGGGGTGAGGAATCCCATGAGTTGGGTGTTCCCATGAGATGGGTGTGTGGTTCCTCTCTAAGATGGATATGGAATGTTGTGTACCCCTATGTGGGGTGAGGAAGCCCATGAGTTGGATGTGTCGTTCTCTCTGAGATGGAGATGAAACAATGTACTGGTCTCCTTTGTTCAGAGAGTTGAGATGATGTGATAGTCTAAATGATCCTCCTGTGAGACACAGTGAGATAGATATCTGCTGAGTAGGACGTGCCTGCGGCTGAGCACAAGTGAACGTGATCCTAGTGGTTGAGCACTAGTGAGTGTCTATTCTGATGATTCTCATGTGAGATGTAGTAAGATAGAGATGTGGGTGTACTTGTGGCTGAGCATAGGTGGGCGTGCCCCTAGTGGCTGAGCACTAGTGGGTGTATGCGATCCCTTGCTATATTTTCCAAGAGTCAGACTTACCTGTAACCCTATTTTTGATGTAGAGGGTACAGGTCGACTCCACCATAAAGTGAAAGATAATTAATGTAAAAGATAATTAATATGATAATTATTAATTATATTGTGAGTTATTGAGGTCGGACCTGTTGTGCCAATAGACACTACTTTTGATATGTCTAGTCTAAAATAAATAAAGGTAATTTCCCCATTGAGGAAAAATAACACAAGTGTGAGTTTGGAAATTTCAGCAAGTACTTGTTCTTGGGCTGAAGTGCGTACCTCTCTTGGGCGCTAGCTTTCTAGGTTTTGTGAGCACCCTTTTGTGTGCTAGGTTTATGGTGTGGGAGGTATTTCTCTTGAAGAATATAGAAAAGGACTAGCTGGGTTGTCTTCCTTTGTTGAGAAGGGTTTCCCATGATACTTCTTGTGTACTTGTGCATGGTATTCATTCTTTTGATCTTGGTTGCTGCAACAAATTGTTAATGGTGAAACTGCAATTGTCTATGGTTCAAGTAAAATGATAAATTGGAATAAACTTCAAGCTTGAGCCTAGCTTATTGAAAATTCAACAAGTACAACATATCATCCAGAGTCATATGGGAAAACAAAAAGGACTAACATAATAATTGAGGACATGCTTAGAATGTATGTTATGGATCAACCATCAAAGTGGGAAGATTATTTTCATTTAGTTGATTTTGCCTAAAATAATGAGTATCAAACCTCATTCAATATGAGTTTGTTTGAAGCATTGTATGGCAGAAAATGTAACACTCCCGTGAGTTGGGATAATACAACAGACAGAACAATTGTTGGTGTTATCACATAAAGATGTCTAAGGGCCGCAGGGTGACCTCTTTTCTTGCGTGGGTATTAGTCTCGATTTCAAAGCGCACCTTTCAGAGCGACCCATTCCAAAATCGAATCAAGCAAACACGCGAGTTCAATTTCCAACGACTGGGATTCCATGTGAAGTTCAGATCGAAGGTTCACTGGTGTTCGAAATCTGAAGGTGCGTGAAGTATAGCGCCATAGCAAAAGGTCTGAAGTCCCAAGGTCGAGCAAAGGTTAAATCTGGATCGTAGATCTCATCGGGAGAGATGGATGGTGGAAAATTATCGCGGGAATTGGGAGTTCTAAATATTGTTAAAGTTGTTTGTCAAAGGTCTGAAGCCCCAAAACCTGAAGTGAGTAGGATCCATCAAATCTAGAGGGACGCATGGTGCTAGATCTGAGCTGCAGATAAAGTCACTTCGGGAAAATTTAAATGAGATATGCGTAAAGCTCGAAGTTCCAAAGCACTCAGAGGTGGATCCCCGGGTCACAGACCAAGGTCACAAGCATGAAGAGGTGATGAAGAAGGAGCTGGCGCATGAGGCTCTAGATTTTAGAAGTGCAAAAGAGGAAGGTCGCGAGTTTCATAGGACCTGCAGTGTAGAGCCGCCAACAGCACATAACAACCCCTAGGAATTTAGCCTCATTGAGATTCCGAGAAAAGGCAGTTAATGAAGTGAGTTGACAGCTGAAAACTACATCTCATCGCATAAATGTAAATCCATAAAGGACTGACAGAGAAAATATTGCCTCTGACAAGGTGAGGCATGCGAAGAGGAGATTGCATGTGCAGTCTGACCGAGAAGACACAAACATATGGAATTGGACGAGAAGCTCGAGCATGTCTCTACTTGTAGTGGTGAATATTTTTTGAGTATATAGGAGTCATTTTGATATTTTGTAATGGTCGATGGTTGAGCTAGGCTCCCGTATTGTAAACTTTTGATGAATCTTCTTGTTTTCTAGTTATGTAACGAGATTTGAGACTTCTAGTTTAATCTAAGTTAGCTTCTTTTTCGTCTTATTTATCTCTAATGCTGGAGTGTCCATGATTGAAATATTCACATGGATTGTTATGGATGTATTGTAATGTAGGTTTGATTGCAGTTCTGTTGTAGCATTCTACAACCTTTTATGAAACTTTGAATCCAAGAGGATATTGTTTTTTGAGTTTTTCCTCCTTAGGCTGCTGGAAGACTGGATGCCCATATCAGACCTCTACATTCTTCTCTCTAGTTCTTCCTCCTATTCACCCTTACTACAACTTACTGATTGAAGTTAATCAAGACCTCACCTACCTGCTTGTGCATGTTGGTCTAGTTTTTTGAGTTAGAACAATATTATCTTGAGTCTGCACCCATTCGACCCCCTTTAAATTTATTCATTGTGACATAAAATGATGGGTACTGGGCTTAGCTTCGATGCAATCCGGAGGTGACTTCTAGTGCTAACAGTTGGGACAAAATTGTTAAAATAAATGGAAAAGATAAATCAGAATTTAAAGGCTACCCAGGATAGGCAAAAAAGTTATGCAGACAAGAATAGAGTTTTCAGATATTTTAAAGTAGCCAAACATGTGTTTTTAAAAGTGAAGGCAAAGAGAAGTTCGCTAAGATTAGGAAACTGCCCAAATTTGGTAGCGAGATATTGTGGACCTTTTGAAATATTAGAAAATATAGGGAAAATTTCATACATGTTAGCATTGCCTACATCCATGAGAGTGAATAATGTATTTCATGTGTCATTGTTAAAGGAATATATTCCCGATCCTAACCACATAATTGATTGGAATGTGATCCAGGTGGAGCACGAAGGGGATTTCTGGGTGGAACCACTACGTATCCTGGACCAGAAATTCAAAGTTCTCAAGAACAAATCCATAGGGCTGGTAAAGGTTCAAATGACCTACTACGGTCCTGAAGATGCTACTTGGGAGCATGAAGAAAACATACGGGAAGTGTACCCACAAATTTTTGACAATTTTGAAGAAGGAATAATGCAAGGCTCCATTTTGGAAAGCTAGAGTTCCACAACAAAATCTTATAGTCCTAGCCAACTGCGTTGGGGACCTTGATAAACCAATGGATAATTCCTTGGGTTAGCCTTGATAAACAAATGGTACATCCCTTGGGTCAACCCTAATAAATGAATGGTGCATTCCTTGGGTCAACGAGTTGAGAGGAACATGCGATTGATGGTTGGAGTTGTTGGAGCTGTTAAATTGCAGAATTTTTAGTTCTAAGTATTGTGATGTAAATTTGCACACACACACACACACACACACACACATCGACATAGAAGTGCACCGAGGATGACGCACAATTTTATGGGATGGGGAATGTAACATCCCCATTATAATCCCCAGTTTAATTAATGCTTATGTGGATATAATACGTGGCTACAACCAAGTGATGGAATATGCAAATTGTATTTCAATGTTTTAATAATAAAATGTGATACTAGCTGCTAAAGGAGACATGGAAAAGAGATTTGGGATGAATTAATCCACAAGAGAGGGAATTTTCTAGGATAATGGCCAAGAGGTGTCAAAGGGGGGGATTACCCATGCATATTAATTAAACCCATTTTCTTGAACTTGTGTATCGTATACAAACCTTTCCATTTATGATTGAGAATTCCCAAAGCCAATCATTGAATACATTTAAGAGGGTGGGTGCGAGTGGTCACATTCCAGATTTATTGGGCACATGGGGGTTGATTACAATTAGCTCGAGGAAGAGTGTGAGTCAAGAAAGGTAAGCCACAAAAGACAAAATTCATATGGGTTGAGGGAGCATTTTGTAGAAGTGAAGTTTGTGCATGGGAAGAAAGGAAGATTGAAAGAAAGACACATCTTGGAGTTGGTGCAACCACGAAGGTCTAATTAAGGAGCGTAACTGAAGCGAATTGGAGCTGGAAAATTGAAGAGCTAGGTTGTCAGGCATGAAGATTGAACTTCAGAGTGATTTTCACTGTAACAACAATGTTTGCTGTTGGTTGCTGATAATTTTCCTAGTAGCAAGTTCCCTTGAGTTCCCAACTGAGAGATTCCCAGTTACTTGCACCAGAGATACCTTGATAAACAAATGACACATTACTTGGGTTAACCCTGATAAATGGATGGTACATCCCTTGGGTTATCCCTGATAAACGAATGATACATCCCTTGGGTTATCCCTGATAAACGAATGGTGCATTCCTTGGGTTGGGTAGGTTAGGAGGAAGAGAGATGGTAGAAAAATCGGGATAATTGTAGGATAATGTCAATTGGGTTATGAGTTTTATGAGATGCAAGTGGACTGTGAGAGACCACCGTCTTTTGTGGATTACTATCCTCAACTCGGGGGTGACTCGCTGATGAGATTTGGAACAATCAATCTATGGTTGGGTGGAACGCCCTGTTGATATTATGGTATTTGCAGGAGGTATTAAACTCCGTTTGTAACCTTTGACTAGAATAGAATATTCTAGAAGCAAGAGAAACCCTAAACAGATGTGTAAAAACCCTTGAATACAAGTCGGCTCAATAGAATAAATAACATCAATGTATTATCTTCCAGAAATACAAGTTGGCCCAGACAGGTGAGAAGAAACACTATAAATAGGAGGTGCTCTAGATCATTTGTACATACTCACTTCATTCACTCTCTCAAGTATAACACAAGTTTGGAGCTGCAGCTGCAAGAAAGGAAGGTGCATTTTCTTGGGTGATTCTTGGTCTCTCTCTCTAGCACTATCTAGCCTAAGATATGCACCCTACCTTCTAGTGTCTCTTGGTGGTATTATTGGTGACATTATCGGTGGTATTATGATATTATTGGTGGTATTATAAGAAGTTCAAGTGCAACTGCTGCAGTTGAGTATTGTTCTTGTTCCATGGTTGTGGAGACTCTCTCTCTTGTGTGCTACCCTTGGAGGAGGTGCACTCTCCTTTTTCTTGTGATCCTGCTGCAGTTGGATGGTGTTTTCTGGTTCCATCTCATGCTACTACTAAAACTAAGGTTTATCTATTTGTTCTAGTGTGGATTTCCAGAATCATTCTATCTAGTAAAGGTTAAGGTGTTCGGGGGTGGCTGCATGCCTATGGTTGGGTGACAATAGTGATATCGTCTATGTTAAAATGAGAACACCTAATATTTTTATAGGTTATGGGCCCACACTACCTTCATAGAAGTCTAACTGCTGGAAGGTGGATCGTCAGTTCCTTGTCAAGCTCATTGTAGCACCAGTTGCAACTACAACTAGGTTTTTTGATTTTGCACCTGCAAGAAACCCTAATCTAAATTCTTGGGCACTTTTAATGAAGCATTGGACCTAATTTTTTGGGTATTATAGTACACCATAGCCGAGTGCACCCTCTGGTTCCCTCAACCAATAAAACGTCAAGTTTGACTTTTTGGGTCAAATTCAAAGGTTGACTAGTCAAGGTCAAATTCAAAGGTTGAATTTTGGTCAAAATTGATTTTTGTGATCAAATTTGAAATTTCAGGGTTTCTAGCTTGTTCTAATCATTGAACCTTTTTGATTCAATTTCTAAACTCATCTTGTCAATATGGTGTCTAGTTTTAGATTAGACGACAAATTGAATGATGCTACAAATTTCAAAGGTATGCACTTGTATATGCTTTTCAAGTTATATCATCTAGCAAAACATGAGTGTGTTTGTAGAGGATGTACAAGAGATCTTGTCCAAGCAATGATATTGGATTAAATACATTTAAAGGAACAAGTGCACCCTTCCTACTAGTTGAGGCTCCAGGTTCCAGGTTTGATTGATCAAATTGTTAATTTTCAATTTGCACATATCAAGTTTGATGGTTGGTACAATACAAGTAAACACTATAGTTGTGAAAAAAATATTTGAAAGGTTCTATTACTGCTAGGTATACTTGGTTACATGTAAGTACTATTGATATAGAGTCTTATTGCACTTGTTTTTAAAATGAAATAACATCTTCTCTAAGAGATATTCCTTGTTTTTCTCCCAGGAAGGTCACCTTGGTAATCCTATGATGACTACCATCCTTGTTACCAAAGATATGTTCTTATGAAAATTCCATTGGAAATACTTTTTTCTCTTGTTGTTCTTGTTCTGGGCAGGTCACATACGATAGCTCTGAGAAGGAGCTAGAGTGAAATTTGCAAACATGGAGAAGATGATTCCATCAAGCGGTGAGGCAGCTGATCTCACCAAGTACCAATTCTAAAGGAAACATGTAAAACAAAATAAGTTTTGGACATCATTCACTCATATGTGTGTGGACCAATGTTAATATCCTCACTAAGTGAGAGAGTACACCTTAGTTTATTTCAAGACATTCTATAGAGAGGTCGGGATTATGAGGGAGCTAATTGTCCCACATAATCCTCAACAGAATGGTGTGGTGGAAAGAAAGAACCGATCAATTGAAGAATCTGTTAAGGAAATGATCAATGACCATAATCTATCCATGTTTCTATGGGGAGAAGAAAATATGAAAGCTGTATATGTTCAAAATAGAAGTCCTCATTGTATATTGAAGAACATGAATCCAGAAGAATATTTCTCCAGAAAGAATCCAAGTGTTGAACACTTGATGATATTTGGCTATCCTATCTATATTCACATTCCAAAGGACAAAAGAAATAAGTTGGAACCTTCAGAAAAGAAGGAAATATTCATTAGATATAACGGGTCATCAAAAGATTACATAATCTATGTTCCAGGTCAACATAAGGTTGAAATTAGCAAAGATGTGAATTTTGATAAAAATATTGCCTTCAGGAAATATATAAAATATTCCATGGATTCCAACGATGAAGAAGAACATGAAGGTCCCAAGGAAGAAACTGCATGTTCTCCAAAATATCTCAATTCATAACCTTCCACCTTTAAAGAAGCAATCAAGAATAAGGAATGGAAGGAAGCTATGATACCAATCCATCATGAAAAATGATGTATGGGAAATTGTGCCTAGACCTGAAGGAAAGTCTATAGTTACTTCAAAATGGGTTTGCAAGATAAAGCATGTAGTATATGGGAGTATCCATAGAATACAATGAAAGATTCATGGCTAGAGGGTTCTCCCAACATGAGGGAGAAGAATATGATGAGACGTTTTCTCCAGTTGCCAGATACACCTCTATTAGAGCCATCATATCTCTTGTATCATCCATGGGTTGTAGTTTACATTAGATGGATGTAAATACCGCTTTTCTCAATGGAGTAATTGAGGAAGAAGTATACATAGAGAAACCTCAAGGTTTTTAGTTACACCCGAGAGAAACCCATGTATGCAGATTAAAAAAGGCTGTGTATGGACTCAAGCAAGCTCCAAGAGCTTGGTATGCATGAATTGAAAGTTACTTGGCGAGACTTGGATATTCCAAGAGCTATGCTATTCAAAACCTTTATTACAAGGTTGTGAATGATGCATCTGTGATCCTGCTACTATATGTTGATGGTTTTTTTATGATAGGTGCATATCCTCTCATTATTCAATGTAAGAGGAAGTTATCCTCTTAATTCGATATGAAGGATCTTGGTCTCATGCATTATTATTTGGGACTAGAAGTATGGAAGAATCACGATGAAATATTTTCGGGGCAAGGGAAGTATGTTGTAAATATCCTTTAGAATTTTGGGATGATGGATTGAAAATCCATGACAAATCCCATGGTGACTGATCTGAACAAGATGAGAGACTCTGATTATGATCCAATAGACTCACCCATGTACCGACAATTGATTGGATCATTGATGTATTTGGTGTATACCTGACCAAACATTTTATTTGCTGTGAACACGTTGAGCTTGTTCCAGGTGGAACCTAGACATGAGAATTGGATAGTTTCAAAGCACATTTTTGAGATATCTTCGTGGGATGCTAAATTATGGTTTGATATATGCCTAAACAAGTGACGTACAGTTGCATTGATTTATTGATTTAGATTGGGCAAAGTGCAAGTGACATAAATAATACTTTTGGTATATGTTTCAGTTTGGGCTCTACTATGATACCATGGGCTAGCAAGAAATAGAAGTATGTTGCACTCAACATTGCAGAAGCAGAGTATATTGCATCTTGTGATTTTTGTATGGAAGAAGTATGGAGTCGTAAGATGATTTCTAGACTATTTGATCAAGTGTTGGATTCGGTTGTGATATATTGTGATAATCAGAGCTGTGTGAAGCTTTCAAAGTGTAAATTCTAACCTTGTACAATATCTACTACAAACTGATATTCAGAAAAGAATAGAAAAGATACAATGGCAAATACAAACATTACACAGAGATTTTTCACCTGGAAACCCAAACC
>ML830084.1:52143-64594 GCA_009831015.1 Picea engelmannii | reverse complement strand
ATAAATATTTGGCTGTAGATTCCTTTGACACATTCAGTAATAATGAATCAGAGAGACACAGTCGAATTGTGCTCTTTGCCTTCTGATCCGTCTTTTTCCAGTCATCTGCAGAAGTTCCTGTAGGTGCCGTACCTGGATCTACCGTGATCCACTGATCTCTGTCCACCAAAATATCTTCCATCTTGAGCTTCCACAACTCAAATCTTTTCCCATTAAACTTCTCGATCTCCATCTTCGAATTGCTTGCCATTTCTTTTCACCTGAAAAATAATACCGCAGATCTCCCACTGTAACAAGGCTTATCACAGTCTCGAGCCAAACCCTTGATGACAAAGGCATGCCCCTGAAGCCAATAAAGCTCTGATACCAAATGTAAATTCTAACCTTGTACAATATCTACTGCAAACTGATATTTAGAAAATAACAGAAAAGATACAATGGCAAATACAAACATTACACAGATATTTTTCACCTGGAAACCCAAACCGGGAAAACCAACATATATTATATTCATACATTGTGTTACATTGTTTACAATACAATATACATAAAGGAGCCAGTGACATCCAAAACCCTAACCCAATGACCTGGATTAGTCCAAAACCCTAATTCCTTAACCGGAAATAGAAAACCATCGACAAAAAACCATGTGCCGAAAAAACACCTAATATCATGTGGTCTTGGAAATATGTCGGCCCAAATTTTTTTTTCCGGGGGCGCTGCCCCCGAACCCCCGCACGGGGGGCTCCGCCCCCCTACACCCCCCGAGGGGGGGCCTAGCGGCCCCCCCTCCAACCCCCTTGCGCACCTAGCGCAGGCGCTCAGACACTACTACTCGTGCAAAGAATATAACACATACCCAACACAAAGAACCTTGTGTTCCATGACAGGTCAAAGCACATTGAGATAAATTACTATTTTATCCATGATAAAGTCCACAAGGGAGAAGTGATTTTCCATTTCATCTCCACCGATGAGCAGATAACTGATATTTTGACAAATCCTCTATCCAAGATAAAGTTTGCATACTTAAGGGAAAGCTATGAATTGTGGAGATATCCTCCTTTGGTTTAAAAGGAGGAGATGAATTTCTTGGTTGGGAGGGAGTGCTGATATATGGCATCATGGATAGTTAGTGTGCTAGTGGACAAACATTCTCTAGGTGGAGAATAGTCCATGCATAACATATTGCCGATGGAATGGCATTCTCCATGTGGAGAATGGTCCAGGTTGATAGATTGCTGATGTACCATGGACAACTATTCTCCTAGGGCATTTCCAAGACATGTATAATTCTATAAGACAACTATTCTTATGGGGATTTTCCTAGACAAGTAGAATGGTTCATCTCCATGAGTTCACAAGAGTGACTAGAGATGGAAAACTGGTACAAGAATGCCATTCTCCTTGTGAAGAATGGTCCAAGTTGACATATTACTGATGTACCATGGATAACTATTCTCCTGGTGCATTGCCCAGACATGTAGAATAATTTAGGACAACTATTCTCATGGGGATTTTCCCAGATATGTAGAATGGCCCGTCTCCGTAAGTTCACAAGAGTGACCGTAGCGGGGAGATTGGTACATGACAAACATTTTCCTTTAGTTCATAGTAGTGGCTAGAGGGGGGAAAATGGTCCAGGATCATCATTCTTCCTGAGTTCACAGTAGTGACCATAGTGGTAAGAATGGCCCTTGTAGCCCATAGCATGTCTTTCGACATCTGGGAGGACTGAAATTCTTCTAGGATGTATGTCCAGATTAGAAGAATGGTTCTTGTATCTCATGGCGTGGATTTCAACATATGTTGGGACAATCATTATTCTTATGTCACAGGAAGTGACCAGGATAGGAAGAATGGTACCTATATCACTCCGTTGAGTGAGTGACTTAGGCGAGACACTCTTTTGAGAGTTCTAAGTACAACACATGACTTATTCAATATCATGCCCAATTACTCAGATGGAGTATGGCCTTGAGAGATGATGCAGACAATTATATGATTTGATTCCAGGAGATTGTGTGTCTCTGGATAGTATCTATGTGCTACTATGATGGATGTGTTCCACTGGTAGTGACTATGCATCACTAGATAGTAGCTGTGCACTACTAGGAGTGGTTGTGTACCACTGGATACCAATTGTGTAATACTATGGATCGAAACTGTTTTGATATGTTGGATGGAATTGTAGTAACTATGTGCTACTACCTAATTGCCATGAAGACTACCATTAGTGTTGGAGGTTATTTACATCTAGACAAATAGTGATGATGATGCTCATGACTTGATCTGCGTGATCATGAGGTATCCTGCGAGGCTATGGTGATGATACTTGTAGAATGGTCTATAAGACTATGCGAGGCTTTCCCATACCATGTGAAATGGATGGATGTGTTTGAATACCTCCCTAGATAGGAGGGAGTGTTGATATTATGGTAGATGCGAGAGGTATTAACCTCCATGTGTAACCTTTGACTATAATAGAATATTTCGGAAGCAAGAGAAACCCTAAACAGATGTGTAAAAACCTTAGAAGACAAGTCAACTGAGTAGAATAAATAATATCAATGTATTATCTTCTAGAAAGACAAGTCGACCCTTACATGTGGCAAGAACCACTATAAATGGGATGTGCTCTAGCTCATTTGTACATATTCACTTCACTCACTCTCTCAAGTATAGCGCAAGTCTGGTGCTGTAGTTGCAAGAAAGGAAGGTGAATTTTCTGAGGTGATTCTTGGTCTCTCTCTCTGTAGCTCTATGTAGACTAAGATATGCACCCTACCTTCTAGTATCTCTTGGTGGTATTATTGGTAACATTCTTGGTGGTAGACTAAGATGTGCAACTGCAACTACTGAAATTGAGTATTGTTCTTATTTTGTGGTTGTGGAGATTCTCTCTCTTGTGCACTACCCTTGGAGAAGGTGCAATTTTCTTTGTCTTGTGTTGTTGCTGCGGTTGGATGGTGTTTTCTGGTTCCATCTCGTGCTACTGTTGCAGATAGGGTTTATCTTTTGGTTCTAGTGGGGCTTTCCAGAATCATTCTATCTAGTAGAGGTTAAGGTGCTCGGGGGTGGCTGCATTCTTATGGTTGGGTGACAATAGTGATATTTTCTGTGGTAAAATAAGCACATCTAATATTTTAACACATCCATCCCAAATGGCTATACAATTCTTGTTTAAATATAAGTGTTTTATCTTGTTACTGTATTATTTACGTGTTATTGCTGTGCGTGAAATATGCGTAAATGAGAATGAATTATATGCTATTGTAATGAGTGGTTTAGTTGAATTTCATGTTGATTATTGGCATGCTTTAGATGCATATGTTTTATGGTGATAGACAATAGCCAAATACATTTTAGATTTGTTGCTATAAGCTACATGAAATCGACTAATAGTGAAAAAATTAATTTAGTTAGCAAATGTTTCATTTTTGTGTATTCCGCATCGTAAGGTTCCTCAGTTGGGACGAGAAACAATTACATTATGGTATCAGAGTCGTAATAAATATAGTTTTATGTGGCGTGGCCCAGCCTGGGTGCTGGGTACGTTACAAAGTGGTATCAGAGCCCAGTTTTCAACACTAAGTCTGGATGGGCCGAGTTAGTAGAATGCTAAAGCAAAAATTCGCAGAGAATTAACTATGGAGTATGTATGCAAGAAAAAATTAAGAGAAATTTCTTGGGCAATGTGAAGTATTGAGCCTCTTTGGAAATTTTGAAAAAAAAGAAAATCAGAAAAAATTGGGTATTTTTTCATACGATGACGTCGACATGATGTGGAGGCCACATGTCAGATGACGTGGTAGAAAAAAGATGTGTACTACCACTGTGGCAGGAAAATGTTGGACGATATGACAATTGGCGGGTGATGTGAGACATGTGGCAGGCCAACTGTCACTCCCACAAAACCACAGTAAGATCTTGGAATTTGTCTAAGTGTTAAGTCCGCCTAGATGGAAAATGGTTAAGTGTTGAGACTTCTTGGATGGACTTGTGAAAGGAAGGTTACAATATTATGAGTTCGCGAGTCTGCGTAGATGGAAAATGGTTAAGTGTTGAGACTTTTTGGATGAGCTTATGAAAGGAAGGTTACAAATTTATGAGTCCACGTAGATGGAAAATGTTTAAGTGTTGAGACTTTTTGGATGGACTTATGAAAGGAAGGTTACAAGATCATGAGTTTGTGAGTCCATTAGTCCACGGAGGAAAAAAGAAGAAGAATCTAAGTGTTGGTGGAGGGTTCATGGAAGGTATGAAGAAGAGATATGTCTGGATCCGTGATGAATCCATTAAGACATATCAATGATGGAGATCTAATCAAGAAATGACCAGACAATTGCTGAGCGTTGCTACTATGTTTCATGTGCTAATGAATGTTCCGTCACTGTTTCTCCACCATAACTATTCATTGAAAAATTAGATTGAGGCATGAGGAAAACCATTGAAAAGTTGTTTCGAAAATGAATGCATTTAAGGAATCCTACTTGGGAGTAGTGCATTAATATTCTTCATAATTTAAAACAAAGAATTACCTGTAATATAATTGATAAATATTTTGCAATATGCTCAATTCTAAAAACTATTATTGCATGCACATTCTTGTAGAATTAGAGATACAAAAAAGTAGACTTTAGTACCTACATGAGAACCGACGACATGGAGGATGCTCAAGTGTTTTACATCCATGAAGAAGAAATTGCAGGTCTACATATTAGCATGGGTAATGCTGAGATTGAGTCTAATGGGAGAAGAGACAAGCATGGGACTATAACTATGAGAAGATTGCAAAAATAAGTGAAGATCTATAGGGCTGACAATGGGAGGATCATGAAGGCTCAAGAAGAGATACTTCAAAGCCTAAATATTCTATAGACACAAGTTTACAAGGACTCTGACACCAAGCAAGTAGCTAGTGATAGAGAGGTATCAACATCAAGATCCCATAAAAAAAGAGATGATCACGGGAATGATAGGAAATCAGGAAACATGGGTAGACGCCATCATTCTCCAAGGAATTACACCATAAAAACTCTTGCAGGGAAAACTCAGGAAGATTAAGCCACAAAATTTCAATGGTGAGTAGAAGAAAGGAGAAGATGTTGAGGCTTGGCTATTTCAAATGAAGAAATATTTCCAGCTACACTATTACCCATTACCCATCCCAGGTAGAAGCTATAATTTCCACCTACCACTTGCAAGGGAAGGCAACCATATGGTGGGATCAACTTAAGCAAGCCAAGAACTTTGATGAGAAAATAATCTCATGGAGGAATATTTTTTTTTATAACAAAAACCAAAGAAAAATTATATTAAAAGAGTTGTGAATAATCGTAGGAGAAGCACATAATCTATGTTGTAGGAACTGTAAATACAAAATTCACCCCCTGTAAGCTCCCAGTAGGAAGTGGTGAGTGGGGGCAGTACTTTCTACTATGCTAAAGCCGACTTGAGATTCTATAATAAAGATCATACAGTAAGAGCTGTTGGCACAAGGGCAGACCCAGGGCTCAACGCTACAATAGCGCACCAACAAAACCCTAACTATCGACCCTTTTGGAAACACCTGCGAAGAAGATGAAGTCTCACCCGAGGTATAGGCAGGGGTGGTTGTGGGACTCAGATGTATGCAACCTTAGCCGGGACATAGATATGTGATTCTAACACTTAATAGAGAACTTATCAGTTATATTTATCAATATTCAGTTCTTCGTTACAATGCAGTGGTCAACCATATCTGGCATCTACCAACACTTAGCACGACGTAATAGATCAGATCTAGCAAATTCAAGCACTAAGCATATTCATACAATTCATATCTAACATCCATATACATAATTAGCACAAAGCATAAACATATCTATCTATCTATATCAAAGCACTTAGCAAGTAAAGGCATACACACATCAAGACATTGCACAAAGCAGAGCAACACAACATATACGTGGTTCATCCCCACCCTGGGGCTACTCCCACCAACTCTTCTTTTTTATTATCTTCCCCAATAGGTTACATGCACAGAGCCTCAAAACCCTACTCCGCATAGGACATGAGATCTGCGCAGCTCGCTAGATCCTCCTTACCTGAGTAGATCTAAGCACGCAGCCTTCCACACCCTCTTACAATGACTTGCACTTAGCTCTACAAATCTCACACAATATGCACAGAGCACTTACAGTCCTTCAATCACATATATCTAGCACTTAGCCATTCGTAACTACCCCTTTTCTTAAATTGCCTAAAAATCTATTTATACTTTACAAAATAGGCCTAAACATGGGTAAACCTATGGGCCAACATCCCATACCCGTTACATAATCCCAAATCCCAAAAAGGTCCCAAAAAGGGGCCGAGATCCTGCGATCTTTGATTCATCTTGCGCTCCTCCTTTAACAGTCTGTCGAAGTCCCAAAATAGGTCAAAATTGACCAAGGATCTCCCAAAACTTGGTCAAGGGATAATAGGTCCCCAACACTCACTTGTGACTCATCCTGAGTCACTCTAATTTGGGTAGTTCTGCTTCAAAAGCCTCGAGCTTGGCTCGAGCTGCTTCTACTTGATGCTTTGCTACGACCTCTTGTTCAAAAAACTATTGGATGACTATGTCATTGACAGGTCCCTCTAGGTTCTTTTTAGATGTAGTGACAACCTGCTCTGGTTATTCTCCTCGGCCTTTGACCTTTGTGAAAAATTGGTAATACTTATCTTGTACAGGTTGGAGCCTCTGATTTACTTCCATAACTCTACTATGGATAATGTGGATCTACTGCTGGGCAGTGTGTTGCTCTTGGGAGTGCTTCATTCTTTCCACAACTGATAGGGGATTCAACTGTGCTTGTATCATTTTGGCTTGATACTTATCCTCTTGGACATGCGACTCCAGTGCCTTCAGTTCTAGATTCTCAGTGAGTTTCTCATAGGTCTTGGCACTGTGATTAATGAGTTGCTTACATTCCATAGCAAGGGATTTTATTCTCTCAACAACGCTTCGAGTAGTTGCTTCTCTTTGATCCCTTACATCCTGTGGGGTCTCATGCACTATGCATAGCTCTAAGTATGCTATGCGTTGTTGTATCTGATGTATAACTTTTGCAAGCTGCTTTACTTGCTGCGTGACTCGATCCTTTGTCTTTATTTCTAAGACTTTCACAGAGCGAAGTGCTCTGCTAACCGCTTCTTTCACTTTGAGTTGCTCTGCGAGCAACTGTTCTTTTCCTTGCTGTATCTGTTCTTTTTCTTCATCGAACTTTGCTTGGAGATCAATCTTTTAATGTTCTACAGCTTGACACTTCTCTAAAATTACTCTTTGTACTTGTGCCAAAGCCTGGGTGGATTTTTCTATTTCCTCTTGTGCTCGTCGAAGGCGAGCTTTGAATGTACCATCTAGTCGGTGGAGTTGGGTTGGTTCATCTCCCAAATCTGGCTCTTCCGATGGTAGAGGCACAATGGAGAGTGCATGGCTAGACTGAAGAGCCTGTTGTACCCCTCAAAGTTTGACTTCAATCCTATCATACATTTTTTCTTTCTTTGCTCCTTGCTTCTCTACTATCTATATTGAAGCATTGTTCAGGGCTGCTATGATGAAGTTAAAGTCATCGGAGGTGAGGAAAGTTTGCATCTTGGTCATGGTGGCTTTTGATTTCTTCTGGGAAGAAGGTTTATGGGGGGGGGAACCTTCCTCTTATTCAAGGGGTCAACCTCGTCTCTGGGTGCTGTTACTTTACTTGGTCTCTATTCAACTTCTACTTCGTCATCACCCCCTTAGTCAGGTGACATGGAAACAGTCTTCCCTGAGGTACTGCTTAAGTTTTGGAGCTCCTTAGTATTCTTCTGCCTGCTAGTTCCAGGTGTATTCTATTCTTGATGAGTGTCTTCTAGGCTGTCAATATCAGATATCTCTGTGGGGTTGGAGGGGATAAGGAGGTCAGCGGACCATTCCTTGGTGATCTCCTCAAGGTCTTCTTCTATGAGTTTGTAATATGACTGGAGCTTCTCTTTATGTTCATCTTCTCATGCTATAATTTAGATAAAGTGCCGATCTGCGCTAAACTTCATTAGTGGTCGAAACCTCTGTAAGGTGTTCGGGGTCATGTGAGGCTCAACTTCAATGGATCGCTTTAGCTAGAGGTAGTATGTATGGAACACAACATTCAGCTACCACTTTTTGTTCATATCAGTTGAATACCACAGGGTAGCGAACTTCGCGGCAAGCAGTTCGAACAACTCTATGTTGGGGAAGTTCTCTCCTTCCAGCATCTACCAGACAAAAAATGCAATGAGGACCAAGATTCAGCTGAAATGAAATTCATAACCCTGATCTTGTGCTTCTCGAAAATCTAGTTCCAACTGGTTAACCAGGTACTTCGCCTAGTTCATTTGTAGGCCTTCCACACACTTCCCTGTGAGGTCAATGACAAATCCAGTGACCTGCGTAGGTCGGTTCTTCCTTACTAACTTTCCATCTATCAATTGACATGCTAGTTGCACTACGCCACTCTAGATGGAAGATACCTTGTAGCCTCTTGTTCCCTTCTCAACTTCTCCATATGTATCCTTGATCTTCTATGATAGTGCATGATTTGCGACTTTTCCTGGATAAAAGTCCCGTGGGTCAGGTCCTTGCATACTCAGGCCTATGATCCTGTGGATCAACATTGGGTCAACTGTAATGTAGTGGTGTATCCATAAGTAGCCACCATGGTAACATGATAGTAGTATATTGACATAGGCGTTGACTTCTTGGTGTCTTTCAAAGTGTGGGATCTTCATAACATTCAACAGGATCGACTGCGCGAGGTTCATTGTCCACGACTGAGGGATGATCTTCGAGTTCTTCCCTTTTTTTCTAGTTAGGTACTTGTATGGGGTGAGCATACCATAGATATTGTGATCTCCAAGGTTTAATTCGCTGAACTTCAATGTTGTGATCGTATCCTTCTCTACTTGAACTACATGTGTCCTCTTCAGGAGGTACACAATGACTATGGTGTACTCGAAATCTCATGGCACACTATCACGATTCACCGCGCTAGCCAGAGGCATGATGTAATCAGGAAATATGGATGGAATCAACTTCGCATTGGCTAGGTCGTCTCTATGCTTGGTTCTCTTCTCTACTATTGGTCGGGATGGCCCCAATCCACAAGAAGTTGACGGAGAGGCTTGCACCATTCTTGTCGATGAAGCTTGTATACCGACATACATCAACATGACTCTTTCAACCATGAGGTCGATCAAAAATTCTTTGAAAACTTTCTCTGCAGTGTTGAACTCGTCCGACATACACGCTCGGAGTTGAAAATCTCAGGTTCGAGGAGTAACTTAGACACTGTAATGGGATAGAGGTAAATAATGCAATGATCACTGTGTAAAATCAACAAGTATGCGGGCTTAGATTCACGGTTAGAAAAAGTTTTCTCGATGCATGTTGCAACGGGATAAATAGATAACTTGGAAACAGATTGCTTGTAATGGTCGAGAATCCTTCATTAATTCTATTCTATCTGTTATGGCACGGTTCAACTATCTGGTGGTGAACCATAAATTCCTTTCTACCCATTCGGAGGGTCAACCGAACGGTTATATTATTCCCAACAACTATATTGCTTCGCCATGGCGAAGCGCCATGTGATGCTATTCTGTTATCCCGACGAACCTCTAATTTTGCAAATTTTCCTTTTGCAAAGTTCCCTCTGGAACCTTCTGTAACTTGTCGATCTTAACTCTCTTCTTACTTATTTTTCTAGCTTTCTTCACAATGAGCTTCGTCTCGGTATGCCTTTTTTCATTTTGATTATTGTCTTCTTTTTGCATAGTTACTTCGCATTGTTGAGATTCTTTCCTGAGAATCAAGGGTGAGACTTCTTCTTTAGCTGGAATATGTACTTCAATCTTCTGTGGGTCTTCTAGTGTTCTTGCAACTCTGAAATCTGGGTCTCTGGTGTTAAATAACTTCGATCTGTTCTCCTGTTATTCAATCAAGTGTGTGATCCTTCTAGTCATGAAATCTTTTAACTCTTTCTTCTTTTTCTCTAAAACTTCTTCTTCTTCTTCTTTCCTTATGGCCTGATCTCTTTCTATCCAAGGTTTTCCTAGTAACATGGTAAATGGGGCGCCGTTCTCAATAAATTTAATCATCTCAAAATCTTCCTCTATCAAAGTTCCATTAGCATTCATAGAAATCCAGGTGAGATTTCCACATAGGTTTATCAAATTTCCTTTGAATAGTCCTATTCCTCCTAATGAAGGAATCATAACAGGTTTCCCTACAAGTTCCCAAGTTCTTTCTGTCATGATATTCACCCGTGTTTCCTCATCTAGAACAAAGTCAATGTCGAAGTCTCCTATTCTTTCTTCAAGGAATTCTTTTTCTTTGAAGATCCCTGATAAACTGACATGTCGGTGATCATTCAGGGTTTCTTTCATCTGTAACAATACTTTCTCTGATTCTTTCCGGGGTTATGCCATTTCTGGATCTGCCTTAGGGTTTTCTTGTTTCATGTTCATTTCTTCAAGCTTAGCAATCATTCTAGGGAAATCCAATACTTCATGGTCCATATCTTTGCAACAAAGACAACTTGGTATTCTTCTAGAGCATTCCTTAGCAAGATGTCCCAGTTTTATGCAACTGTAACAGAGGGTTAATCCTCTCTTTCTTTTAAATGATTCCCAACTCTTTCTATACTACACGCTAGGATCATGGTAGCTAACCTGAAAACATTTCTTTCTAGGATCCTGCATCCACTGGTTAGTCCAAACATTCTTTCTATGCATAGGTATAACATATCTTTCACTATTCTTATCAGATCTATGCATATCAAACCTTCTTTCATCTATTAGTGCCCTAGTTTTCAAGCTAGGAGATAATCTATGAAACATACCTATATCCATACTTTTGAAACAAAAATTTCCACTTATCTTACTTCTATAGAGCACAAAGCTGTCAGATCTAGAACTTTTCACTATTCTTAGCTTTATCAGAGCATAGATCTTGCAGATATTACCTATTTTAATCAAGCATTCTCACTTTTACCTTTCTCAAAGCACAAATATTTCAAATCTTACCTCTTTTCTTCAGATCATACTTCTTTTCTTTAGCACAGAGCTTCACAACTAAGTAGAGTACTGCACACTAGGGCGACATATCTACGCACAAAGCTTTCACAGTTCCAGGTCGAATATTTGCACAAAGCTTCTTCTTTCCCAACAATCAAAGTTTTAGGTCAGATCTTTGCACAAAACTTCTTCTTCCTTAGTTCCCAACAATCACAGTTTCAGGTCCCAACAATGGAACCATTTGTTGGCACTTAGCAGTTATATTTATCAATATTCAGTTCTTAGTTACAACGCAGTGGTCAACCAGATTTGGCATCTAGCAGCACTTAGCACGAGAAAATAGATCATATCTAGCATATTCAAGCACTAAGAACATTCATATAAGTCAGATCTAACATCCATATACATCATTAGCACAAATAATAAATAGATCTATCTATCTATATCAAAGCACTTAGCAAGTAAAGGCATAAATGTTAGAAAAACAGGACCCTGGAGAAATACAATAAAACAAATGCAGAAAAAAAACATAGAAGATACACAATACAATAGAGACACAGATTTATGTGGTTCACCCAGTGTGGGCTACATCCACTAGAGAAATTGCCAGGTCCTTCCTTCATTATTATCCAACATATGAAGAGATACAACCGACAACAAACCCATTGTAACTTCCTCTTCTTTCTCTCACAGTCTCCTATCTCAGAATACAATATTCACCATCAACCATAGCCGCAATACATTTCCCTCATAAAAGAGGGTTGGCTTTTAGGGAAAAAAACCCTAACATAATCTCTACCGTTAGATCTGCGACCTTATAATAACGATCCAGATTTACAATGAAATTACAATATACATTTACAAGACAATTTTTCCTTCTGGGGATTTTCCCGTGAACCCCCATCAGGGGACGCTACCCCCGAACCCCCGCTGGGGGCCCGCTTGCCCCCAAACCCCCTAGCCAGGGGGATATTCCCCCTGGACCCCCCCTCTGCACTCCCCCTCATGGAAGAGTTTATTTACTTCTGGGCGTAAATACTTCATGGGGTATAAACATGGCTGAAAGTAAAATACCTCTAAATCAGGAAGATAATTAGGCTCCACAACCAACAATCTCTCACTTGGAGACTGATCTCAACAACTCCACCACTGTTGTATATGCTGGAATCAGAACCTTCTTGGACCTAACAAATTCCTCATCTTCATATTCATTCTTGAAGACCAACTGAAACTGAGCAGGAACTCAGTTTCTCCCTGGTTACTCCCTTTGTTAACATGTCTGGAGGATTCTAGTTAGTGTGTATCTTTTCCAACTTCAAATGTCCATCTTCCAAGGTGGATCGTATGAAGTGGTACCTCAACTGTATATTATTATTCTTCGAATGGAAGG
>ML830084.1:32444-50334 GCA_009831015.1 Picea engelmannii | reverse complement strand
CTACTCCTATTGTTGTACATTTTGATTTTCTGGTTCCTTTGGAATTTCTTTTTCAGTGATCTCATCAAGCACTGTGTATTCTTGTTTTTCTTTTTCCTGTTTCTTTCCCTACAACCGATCTTTGTACATGACCTTCTCGTTGAATATGACATCTCTACTCCTAATGATTTTGTTATTTTCATAATCCCATAATAGATAACCAAAATCATTAAATCCATATCCAATAAAGGTACACTTCTTGGATTTTTCCTCAAGCTTTGTTCTATTTTCTTTATCAATATGGACAAATGCTTCACAATCGAAAGTTTTCAAAAAAGAATAGTTTACCTTTTTTCTTGTCCATTCCTCCTCTGGAATTATACCATCCAAAGAGCTTGAAGGTCCTCTGTTTATTAATTAAATAGCAGTATCTACAACATCTGCCCAAAACTGTAAGGGAAAACCAACATGCAATCTCATACTCCTTGCACGCTCCATGATTGTCCTATTCATCCTTTCTGACACACCATTTTCTTGTGGTGTTCTTGGAACTGTATTCTCTCTATGAATCCCATGGTATGAACAGTAATAATCAAACTCCTTGCTGCAACATTCACCTCCATTATCTGATCTGAGACACTTCAACTTTTTTCCTGTCTCATTCTCAACCAAAGCTTTCCATTTCTTAAAAGTATCAAAAACATCAGATTTTTGTCGAATGCAATAAACCCAAGTTTTTATAGTTGCATCATCAATAAAACTAACATAATAATGATACCTGAGATGATACCTGAGATGGTCCCCATACATCTGTATGCACAAGCTCTAACCTTTCACTCTTCTTTTATTTTCCAACTCTAAGATATCTGACTCTCTTTTGTTTTCCATAAACACAATGCTCACAGAAGTCTGTCTGTCTGTATTATGCAAGAGTCTGTATCTGTATTCGAAGGAGGAATAGAGTCCACTCTATTATGTGGAGTATGGAATAGGCCTAATAAATGTGCGATACGTCCATTGATATGCTCCATCACCTTCACTAGATTCAACGGACAATTCCGATTTCCCATTTTGGATGAACACATGAGCTCTAGCCATACCCTCTGCTAATCCTAGTACTGCTCACAATACCATAATTCAATGCATAGTACGCCCATGGAGTCATGTTGAGCGAGTTCCTCCCATTCCAAGTCTTGTTGCCACGATCTGGAGTAGCTAGAAGAATGTCGAAGTGACCTCCCAAGCCGGGGGAGATGGATAAATTGTGTAGAGTGACACGTGATGAGGTGAGGGAGGGAGTGTCAAGGTGGTGAGAGGTGAGGTGAAGCAACTTGTAGGTTCAGATGCATGTGCCAAGTGACAGGATCAGGGGAGAGGTGTTATGACGACATGAGTTCATGACCCAGGTCAGATTCAAAGTCCATGTGTCACGCTGAGCGGACAGGTGAGTTGACTGCCAAGTGTCAAGTGCCTTTCGGGTGAGTGACTAGATCATGGGATGGGTCTGCATTGTGTGAGTCCAATGAACCTGGATCAGGAGAGATAGCCAGGTTTGATTGGGTATCGACCATTTGGTAGTTGCATCTAAGGACATGAAAGAGGGAAATATTGGAGAAGTGTTTGATAATTGTCGATATTCGTTGGAGTATGGAATTTAAGTGAATATTCGTGGGGTGGGAGCCTTTGTGTGCATGATTTATAATTATCTTAGAGTCGCCTATAACTAAAAGGGATTGGATGCTCATATTTTTAGCGAGGAGAAGGCCTTGATATAGAGCATAATATTTGGCTTGATTATTGGATGCAATTCCAAGGCTTCAGTGGAAGGAGAGTGTTTGATTTCCTCGTGGGAAGATGATGACCCCTCCCACTTCTGCCACCCCATATTAGTCCGAGAATTACTATGAAATAAATATGAAAGAGTTTTTTGAACTCAAGCTGGGAACCATGAAAATGGAGGAATATGATAAGCGATTATTTGAATTGTTTAAGTATGTTGACTTCATCAAGGATGAGAAAGTCAAAATTCAAAGGTTTCTAAGTGGGTTACCCTCTTTCTATAGTTATAAGATTCAATATGATAATCCAAAAACCTTGGAGGAAACCATAAGGAGAGCAAGGCATCTATATGAGCAGAGAAAATGATGACCAATTTTCTAAACAACTTGGAATGCCAAGATGAAGGATAAGAAGGATCAAAGGCAGAAGGGTTTTAAGCCACACATTTTTAGGAATAATTTCCAAGTGAATAAACATGGTCAAGTCACACAAAATGAATACAATACTGCAGATTCATTTGGAAAAAGGCCAAGGAAACAAATGGTGTAATGTTGGGAATGTGGGGAAAATCATCTATATAGGGATTTACCTCACAAAGGAGAAAGAATGAGCACTGTCCAAAACATTCAAGAGGCTAAAATAATGGAAGACATGGGCAGGATCATGTCGAGGATTTATGCATCCCTGGATAAAAAGAAAACTGAATATCAATCTCCCATGATTAAAGTGGAACGTAAGATCATTAATGAGCCCATAACAATTTTAATTGATTCTGGATCCAACGATAGTTACATAAATGATAACATCGTTGAAAGATTTCAATTGCAAATAAGTAAGCATAATAAAGATTGGTTAGTTAGTTAGCCATGGGGGTAAGAGGAAAATCAATGAGTTAGTTAAAGATTGTCTGATATACATGAATGTAATTTTCACAAAGGTAGATGTAAACATCATACCGTTGGATTCATATGATTGTCTAATTGGCATGGATTGGTTGGAAAAACATCATGTTGTCCTATAATGTTGCAACAAGACAATCACATGTCTTGATGAGGAAGGGAAGCAAGGAAATATTCAAGGAATTCAAAAAGATGTAGTTGTTAGAGAGATTTTGGCTATGCAGTTGAAGAAGAGCTTTAGGAAAGGATGTCATATGTTTGCAACCCTTATGGAGGAGGCATTCAAAGGCAAAGTGGAAAGAATTGAAGACCATCCAGTTTTGAGGGATTTTTAGGATGTTTTTAAATAAATTCCGGGACTACCACTAAAAAGAGACATTGATTTCTCTATTGATTTGGTTCCAAGAGCTTCCCCAATGTCTAAGACACCTTACAAAATGGGCACATCAGAACTAAAAGAGTTGTAGATGGAACTTGAAGAACTTATGAAGAAGGGGTACATATGCCCAAGTGTGTCACCATGGGGATCCCCGATACTTTTTGTGAAGAAGAAGGATGGAACCTCCAGGTTGTGTATTGATTTCATGCAATTTAATAATATTACCATAAATAATAAGTATCCTTTGCCAATAATTGATGATTTGTTTGATCAACTGAAAGGTGCAAGAATATTTTCGAAGATTGACTTGATATCAGGCTATCGTCAAGTAATAATAAAGGAAGAAGACATCATCAAGACAACATTCAAAATAATATATGGTAATTATGAATTCACGGTAGTGCCATTTGGGCTATCAAATGCCCCAAAAGTTTTTATGTGGTTGATGAATGGAGTGCACAAGTTTTTGATTGTGTTCTTAGATGATATCCTTGTCTACTCTAAATATGAAGAGGAACATCAACAACATTTAAGAATGGCGTTGCAAGTTTTAAGAGAGCATAAACTATATTCTAAGATAAGTAAGTGCATATTTTACCAAAATAAGATTCACTACTTGGGACATATAATCTCAGTAGCAGGGATAGAAGTTGATCCTTAGAAGATAGAGGCCATTAGAGGATGGACAACGCCAAATAATGTGACATAGGTCAGATAATTCATGGGTGTTTCCAGTTATTTCCGAAGTTTCATAAAATGTTTTTCAAATATTGCAAGCCCAATAACTTATATTCCAAAGAAGGGAGTGAAATTTGAATGGACCTCCAAGTGTGAAGAGAGTTTTCAATAGTTGAAGGAAATATTGACAAGTGCACCAATATTAAAGATTATAGTCACTAAATCATAATTTAGGTGGGGAGGAGGATTTATCCCTTTCCATTCCTATCAAGAGACCCATGTGGCTATTATAGACATTGAGGGATGCAGGTGAAGCTCCTAAGAGTGCGGTCAGAGAGTTCAAGAATTCAAGAAAGTTTTTGAGATATATGGCACTCATGAGTAGCATAAGTGATGTTGATCCTTCCATTTTTAAGGAAGACACATAAGTACAGGTCTAGAAGGATGCCATGGTAGAGGAGTACACCTCTATTATGAGGAATGGTGTTTGGGAAATAGTGTCGATACTGGAGGGGAATTCAGTTGTGAGTTCCAGGTGGCTCTACAAGATCAAGAATGCTGCATATGGTAACATAGAGAATTTCAAGGTGAGGTTTATAGCGAGAGGGTTCTCCCAGAAAGAGGGAGTGGACTATGGGGAGACATTTTCTCCAGTCGCCAGGTATGCCTCTATTCAAGCTGTTATTTCTATTGATTTAGTTATAAGGTGGAGGATTCATCAGATGGATGTGTAGACAACTTTTCTCAATGGGGCCATTGAGGAGGAAGTATATATAGAGCAACTTTAGGGATTTGAGGTACATTGGAGGGAGTCTCATGTGTGTAGGATTAAGAAATCCTTGTACATAATCAAAATTGCACCCAGGGCATGGTATTCTAGGATTGACAGATACTTGCAGAGTATGGGATTTACCCAGAGTAAGGTAGATCCTAAATTTTACTTCATACTTGTTGGGGATGATCCACTCATCTTGGTTATGTATGTAGATGATTTTTTTCTCATAGGTGTAGTGGATCTTATTGTAGGGTGCACAGAATATTTGGCTATTGAGTTCGATATGAAGGACATTGGCTTGATGAATTATTTCTTGGAATTAGAGGCATGGAAGGTATTGAGAGAGATATTCCTTGTTTAATGGAAGTACACAATTGAGATCTTAAGAAAATTCAATATGGAGGAATGTAGATCGATGACTACACTTATGGTTACTAATATGAAGAAGGTTATCACTTTATATTTTGATCCGGATTTAGGAGCAGAAAAAATTGATTAATAGACTGAATACAATAAACACAAATATATGAATCACAACACATATATCCAGTGAACAATATTTTCTATTAAATAAATGAGATAGATTGAAACTGTAAAACTGTAGAACTGAAACACTTGCTCGAATGGTGGTAGCTATCTCTGGGAAGAGATGTGGCTGCTACGTGCATCTATCTGGGCATAATGATCACAATGAGGCTCCAGAGGCCTTTTTGATATTACTCATGAATTCCAAAACCCTATACATCCAAAAACCTAACCCTAGGAGGTGAAACGCCAAAATTCATGTGGGCCCCTATGGGTAAGTTGGTACCTCAACTTCTCGGGCTCGTAACTTTTGCATACGATCTCTATTTTAGGCGCGTGATATCCTGTTGGAAAGGTATTTAAGATAAATACACATTACATCATCAAAAATTGACTACGTCTACAGTTTGAGTGTGGCGAGCCAAAAAAACACTGTTTAGGGCTCCAAAACGGCCCCAGAAGTACAAAAAGATGTGCTGAAATGAAACCATACAAAATAAACTAGTTGTATTAGGTGAGATGCCACTAGTATCCACCTAGAAGATGTGTAGGGCTTCAGACATCCCCAGAAGTGTAGAAACCATAATTATGAAGAAGTACAGAAGAATGTGCTGAACTAAAAATGGACAAGAGGAGCCAATTGGAATAAGTGGGTGGCCACCAATATCCACCTGGATCAATCCTCCCCCCTTAGGAAGAAATGGTCTCCATTGCATTGAGTTCCCCCATCAAGTGAGGAAACTTCTGCTGGATTTGGCCATGGGTGAGCCACTTTCCTTGGTGTAGGAGCTGCTCGGTCTTAACAACCCAATAAAGCTGGATCCTCTGCTAGCTAGTGCCCTTGAACTATGTGTCCACTATATGATCTGTGGATGCTTTTTCCATGCAGTAAGGGTTGAGCTATGTTGGTGTCAGCTGCTCTGTGATCTCCTAGGTATCCAATAATGGTGGAAAATATGGCCGAAGGAGATCTACATTGAACACTAGGTGCAGGCCAAGGAAGGGTGGAGTGTTTATCTCAAAAGCATTGCTACGCACAACCTTGGTGATAGCGTAAGGCCCATAGAGAAGTGGAAGGAGCTTTAGATGGGGCCCTGTGAGACACTCCTTCTGCAAATGTAACCATAATTTTTCTCCAACTTGAAACTGGTGCAGTACCCTGTGTTGATCATGGCGCTGCTTGTACTTAGCATTGGATTTATGCAAAATATCCTTGACTTGTTGGTGGATGTGCTGCATCCACTCATTGAATCTGGTGGTTTTCTTGATCTCAGAATGAACATGGGAAGAGTATGTCTATGTAGGGGCAAAAGGTAGTGCAACATCAATGGGACCCAAGGGTTGGAATCTAAACCCCACCTGAAATGGGCTATGGCTGATGGAGCTATGGAGAGCCCTTTTGTAACTGTGATGAACATAGGGGAAACTCTCATCACATGTACGTGGAATGTTAGAGTTGTACATGCGCAAGATGTGCATAATCATTCGATTTCCGACATCTGTTTGGCCATCTGTTTGGTGGTGGAAAGAAGTGGATTTAGTGAGCTTGGTGTCCAATAGTGACCAAAGACTCAACCAAAATGTGTTGAGGAACCTATTATCCCGATCGAAGATGATGGTCGGTGGTATCCCAAAATGGACCCACACTCATTCAAAGAAGAGCTTGGAAGTATCTGCTGCTGTGATATTATTCTTGTAGGCTGTGAGGATGGCCATCTTTGAAAACCAATCAACGACCACAAATACACAGTCATTGCCTTGCTTGGTGGACGAAAGGCTAGCAATGTAATCCATTGAGATTGATTCCCAAGGCTTCTCGAGAGTAGGAAGAGGGGTGTACAATCCTTGCTTATTTATGGATGGCTTGGTAATGGCACAAACAATGAAATATTTGATATACTTTCTAATGTCCTGTCGAATTTTTGGCCAATAAAAATGTTTCTGAAGAACGAACACAATTTTCTCCATGCCAAAATGTCTTTCCATTCGACTCTAGTGGGCTTCCCAAATCAGCTTTGCATGCTCGCTTGTAGGAACACAGAGATGGCCCAGATGGCATAATAGTCCGTCTTGAATGTGAAAATTAGTGACAGTCCTGCCTGTACCCAAGATATGATAGGTGGTGGCGAAGTCCAGATCTTGCTGATAAAGTTGGGGCCACTCATATGCCTCATGTCCACAGAAATTCAACACAATGGTGAGTGCAGACACGAGAATTCGACTGAGGCAGTCAGAAACATGATTTGAGATCTCTGTATTATACTTGATGTTGAGATGGAACTGCTGCAAGTAGGTGGAACACTTATGATGGCAGTCATTCTGCAATTTCCCCTGTGCCTGTATGAACTTCAGAGGCTTTTGATCATTGTGGATGATCATCTCCTTTCCCAGAATGTAATGTTTCCATTGACAACAGACTTGTACAATGGAATACATTTCCTTATCATAGGTGGGGTATTTCTGGACAATATTTTAGAGTGTCTCACTATGGTATGCCACTAGATGACCGTGCTGAGTGAGAACTGCGCCTACAACATAGTCAGATGCATTAGTCTCAATATCGAATGGTTGCTGCATATCGAGCAAGGAGAGTACTAGAGTTGAGCACAAGAGATGCTTCAGATCATCAAATGCTCATTGTTGCTCCTTCCCCCACACAAAATTTTCACTACCACCGCCCTTGGTCACTTAGCTAAGGGCCCATGCAATATGGGAGAATCCCAACATGAACCGTAGGTAGAAGTTGGACAGTCCCAAGAAGATTCGAAGCTCAGTTAGTGTGGTTGGGGCTGGAAAATCATGGATGAATTGGATCTTAGTTGGATCAACATGTACCCCATGCTCATCAATAGTGTATTCCAAGTATTGGACCCTGTTCATGCCAAAAGAACATTTTCCCAAGTTGTCATATAGCTTGTGTTGCCACAAAGTGCTCAAAACCTGCTGAATATGCGGCATGTGCTCATCCCAAGTTCTACTGAAGATGGGGATTTCATCCAAATATACCACCACAAAAGAGTTGGTGAAGGGTCTCAATATGATGTATCCCCCTTACCTCAACAAGGTCTGTTTACCTTCTGATCACTGGATTGTTCTTTCTCCTTGAGCTGAAACAACTCTTTGGTCCCTGCTGGAACCTTCACTGAAGAAATATATAGGTCCAAAAGCGAAACCTAGTCTACGCATACAAGAATTAAACATGAGCTCCACCTACACACGACCATGGGCCGTGACCTCACGCCTATACAAAAGGCACGTCGTGATTTCGCGTGTCAGGACTTTGTGAGTGAGTCAACCCTGACTCCTCCCGACTCCCGAAACTCCGAAAAGAGATTAACGGGTGTTAGCTCCTTTCCTTATCTCCACTGGTGTGACCATTCACCACAAAATAGGGATCATCCTTTGAGTGTGTCAAGATTTCACGGATCCGAGATTTGTGTTACAACTTATCTCCCTTCACTCGATACCCAAAAGACCGATATTCCTTTGCCACAGATCAATGTCTCCAATTCTCCTACGATCTGACGGTCCAGATCGAGTCGAGATTTATCCCTTCGAGAGTTTCCACCATCCATTCAACTTCTCCCAATTCTCAAGTGTCCGATGTGTGTGGATCTCCGCCAACTGTCACCTCAGATCCAACAGTTGGAATGATTTTGTGAGTTCGCGTTTCGTGAATTCTCACAAAATCTGCCCTTTGACTTTTTTTCTCTGCGAGTCAACAAAATGATGATTTTCTGTCATGTGTCCTCTGATGACGAGCGATCTCAATGATTTTTGAACTAATCTAGTGCACTTTCCTTGGTATCCAATGACTGTTGATCCATGCGCTCAGATCCGATGGTTGCGATATGATATCCTCTTGCATGTGCTCCTTCTGCCTATCTCTGATTTGACGACTCAGATCCTTTTCTTCTGTTATCGGAAGTTCATGTTTCATGACTTTGGAAAACAAATCCTCCGTCCTCCAGACTCCTGATATCCAATTCTCTGAAATCTCCTTTCCAATGAACAAAAACCAATGATCCAATCCTCCCTTAGGTCGAGGACTCACTATCTCTCTTGAGCTTCCACCTCTTCTAGACTTTAGAATACTTCTCAGAGATCAAAGGTTTCAACCTTTGCTTCTCCTGCGATTCCAAATCCTAAATCTCATCAACACTTGTGAAAGTGCTATCCCTTCTGATCTTTGTCCCTTGAAAGGATTTTGACCTCCCACACATACCTTGCGTTCCCAGAATTTTGAATAACTCAGTTCCAAAGGATTTTCTTGAAAATAAAATGCTTCTCGCCCACCTGGCGTTCTTCTGCGCTGGTCTTTAGAATATTGTTGGATTCTTGACGCTGTGCAAACCTTGCACTTGTTCTGAGTTTCTCTGTTTATCTCTAAACTTCCCTAAGTCAATATGAGACTCAGTCGATGCACTCCTTGTGTTTGCGATGCACACCTTGCATACAAGTATCAGAAGAGAAATGATTGAAACTCAACCAAATTTGTCACGAAATAATATAGTTAATCTCTTGAACAATCATACATGAACAAAATAATTAAATCATACACATAGAAATCAACATTTATTCAATCACACATAGGAAAAACACAGTCCAAGGATTTGGGACAATTTCTGTCTGTTCCCTTCATTCATGAAAAACAAAATACATAGTGTTTCTACTACTCTCCTCTGCTCTACTGATCCCTCTATCTTGTGTATCCATCCTCTCCTATTACAATGCAACAATGAATTATCTAAGGACCTCTCCACAAGCTCTCTCATCTTGTTCTTAAATCTATCATTTCAAATTCAAAGCTATTACCTACTCTGTCCTATTATAATAACTACTAGTTATTGCCAGATAGAGTTGACACTCCATATCTACATTTATTACCGTACTTCAAGAATTTACAAAAAAGTTACATTTTAAAATGTTGTTTACAAAAATATATCAACAACTGATTAAATTCAGATTTAAATGCCTAATTTGAAACTCTGTCATTGCTGAGATGCCATTTGTCTACCTCCATGCGCGTTGTTGAATTTGAAGGCGATTCTCCTGGATCATACTCCTCTGGTTAAAAAATTCCATGGACTCCTTTCCATGAGATCCTACACTGTCTTTCCATGCTTCAAAATATCAATTTCTGTGACCCAACTTGCATCTTCCATGGGATGATCTTTCCACTTCACCAAATATTCAGGATGTCTTTCTCCTGGTTTTATTTCCATCCCTCTGTTCAATATTTTTATCCATCTAAGGTTTTTTTGCTGTGGGAAACTAATCTTCCCACTGAATTTATTTATGATCATATGATTCTCCTGCTTCATCTCTCCTATAAGGATACAGGTCTGCAACATTGAATATCGATGATATCCCAACATTGTCTGGAAACTCAATCTCATAAGCATTGGATGCAAATTTTCTGAGAATCTTGCATGGTCCTATCTTTTTCATATCCCCTTGGAAACCTCTCTCTTCTCAAGTGAGCTAAAAATTCATCTCTAACTTCAAATTGAACTTCTCTTCTCTTTTGATCAACTATGCTCTTGTATTTCTGACTGCTATCCTGTAGCTGTTCTCTGACTCTGTCATGGAGTTTCTACATTTTTGTTGCAAAATCCTCTGCTCCAACACTTCTGAACTCATATTGATTCAAATCTCTCAACTCTATAATCCCTCTTGGATGTATACCATACACAATTTCAAATGGACTTTTTCCTATGCTCTTGTTCACTAAATTGTTGAATTCAAATTCTGCCTGTGCCATAATCTGATCCCATAGTCGACCTTGCTTAGTGACTAAAATTCTCAATAAGTTTCCGAGACTTATGTTTACTACTTCATTCTTTCCATATGTCTGGGGGTGATATTATGAACTAAAGGATAAGTACATACCCAAGCTCTTCCATAGATTCCTCCAAAAGTGTCCTACAAATTTGGTGTCTCTGTCTGAAACTATTCTTCTCGACAATCCATGTAGTCTCACTACTTCTCTGAAAAATAAATTGGTGATGTGTGTGGCATCGCTTGTCTTATGGAATGGTATGAAATGTTCCATTTTTGAGAATTTGTCCACCACAAAAAATATGGAATCGTTCCCTTTTTGAGTTCTAGGCAATCCCAAAACAAAACCCATACTGATTGTATCCCACAACCTTTCTGGAATTGGTAATGGCTGGTACAAACCAGTGTTCTGTTGTCTTCCCTTTACATACTAAAAAATTCTACAATTGTTCACAAACGTTTTCACTTTTGATCTCATGCTCGCCAATAATACATATTTCTCAGCTGCGCAAATGTCTTATCGTGACCAAAATGTCTAGCTAAACCTCCACTGTGTTTCTCTTTCAATAGGTTTTCTCTCATCGAGCACTTTAGAATGCATAATTGGTTTCCCTTGAATAGTAATCCATCCTGGATCAAATATTCAGTCCATGGGATTCTGTCTCCCAACAAAGGATTCTTGCATGCCTCATAAGATTCTTTAAAATCTGCATCCTCTTTATACATCTCTTTGAGGTGTTCCAACCCCATGGTCTCCACCTGGAATTCTTGTACAATCAAACTCATTCTGCTCAAAGCATCTGTGACTTTGTTAGCAGTTCCAACAATGTGCTTGATAACAAAATTAAAATTATGCATAAATTATACCCATTTTGCGTGTTTCTGATTCAACTTTTCTTGCCTAGTAATAAACTGCAAAGCATGATTATCACTGTACAAGACAAATTATTTAGGAATTAGATAATGACTCAATTTTTTCAAAGATTGAATCACCACATAAAATTCCTTGCCATACGTGGAGTACTTTTGCTTGGATTCATTCATTTTCTCACCAAAATAAGAAATTGGTCTATTACCCTGACTCAAGACTTCTCCAATAGCTAATCCACTTGTATCACATCTCACCTGATTTTTTTTTGCAAAATCTGGTAAGACCAGAATTTGCTGCTCTGTAATCTTCTCTTTCAACACTTTGAAACTTTTTTTAGCTTCCTTTGTCCAACTGGAGGACTTGTGTTTTTTTTTTCATAGTGTCCAACATGGGTGCACATATTCCACTGAAATTTCTGATAAATTTCCTATAAAAACTCACTAACCCATGAAAAATTCTTACCTCAAATATACTGCTCGACGATGAACATTCTCTGATCTCTTTCACTTTTTCTGGGTCCATCTTCAATTCATTTGAATATATTATGAAACCCAAATATATGAGCTCCTTCTTCATAAAATAACTCTTCTTCAGATTTATCAGCAATTTCTCTTGCTATAACCTTTCCATCACTAAGGTCAAATGTCTTAAGTGTTCTTCCTTTGTCTTTCTGAAGATTAGTATGTCATCCAGATATACTATGAAATTTTTTCCTATGAAGTCTTTCAACACTTCATTCATCAATCTCATATATGTTCTTGGTGCATTTGATAACCCAAACGACATGACCAACCATTCAAACAATCCTTCGTTTGTCTTGAATGTTGTTTTCCATTCATCTCCCTCTCTCATTCTTATTTGATGATATACACTCTTCAAGTCTATCTTGGAAAAATAACTTGCACCACTCAAACAATCCATCAAATCATCAATCCTTGATAAAGGAAATCTATATCTAATGGTTATCTTATTTATGGCTCAAGAATCCGTACACATCCTCCACCCCCCATCTTTCTTTGGACTTAACATAGTCGGTACTGCACATGGGCTTAGGCTTTCCCTCACTAACCCTTTATCCAACAACTCTTGGACTTGATTTTTGACTTCCGCATTCTCTCTAGGCGTCAACCTATAAGTTGCTTTGTTTTGTAAACTAGCTCTTGGAATAAGGTCAATATGATGGCTTATGATCCTAATGTGTGGAAATGAGTGTGGTAACTCATCCATTACTATATCAGCAAAGTTTTCTAATAGTTCCTGGATTTCTACAGGTAAATATTCCATAGAAGTATTCGTAAGGATAACTCTAGGCTTCCTCACTACAACAAACTACATTTCTTTCTCCTTCTTGACTTATTTTAAGAGCTCCTTCCCACTCATGAAAAGTATGCTTGAACTAGCTTCTCTCTTTTTCTCTTTGTCTTCTATGAGTAACAACATATGTGTTCTGCCAGTTTTTTTTAGGGTATAGGTATTCTTTCTTCCATCATGAATAATATTTCAGTCATACTGCCACGACCTCCCCAATAAAATATGATAGACATCACTAGGAATTACGTCACACAATATTTCATCCCTATAACCTCCTATTTTAAATTCAACTTGGCATTGTTGACTTACCATGACTTGATGTCCTTTCTGCAACCACGATACCTTGTATGGATTTGGATGTGCATTCATTTTCAATTCCATCTTTTCCACCATCTTCGTGGATACTAGATTATCAGTTCTCCCACTGTCTATGATTACCTTGCAAACTCTGTCTTTCGACTTGCAACCAGTGCTGAAAAGGCTTATTCGCTGAACTGGTTCCTCTAGTTCCTTTTCTGGTTTAAGAAGAATCTTCCTCATCATGAGGTTCTTTCCTTCTTCTATTGTTTCTGCTTCCATATGATTCTATGCTTCGACAATGTGTGTTTCTCCACCTTCTCCTTTTCTGTCAGGGAATTCCCAAGATTTGTTTCCTTCTTTTCCACAAGTATAACATTTAACCATGCCTCCTCTATCTCTCTTTTCATATACCTTTGGAAAAAGAACCTCTTCCTCCATACTGTCCTTCTTTAGAGCTTCCACCTTTCTCATGGTGACTATGTTGTTTTTCATCTTCAAGCTTCGACTTCTGGAACTTATCTCTTCTGGTTCCCTTGCCTCTGCTTGAATTTATACCTCTGCTTCATTGGCTTTGCTTCCTGGCCAATTTTTCCTTAGCTTTCAAGGTTGCTTGGTAAAAATCCTCAAATTTACTGACATACATCATGCTGATCTCCTCTTGTATTTCATATCTCATCCCATTGATGTATCTTGCTGTTTTCTCATCTTCATTCTCTTTCTATCCAACTTTGATGTTCAGTCGGTAAAATTCTTTAGTGTACTCCTTTACTGATAAACCCCTCTATTTCAGGTTCTGTAATATTCTCTAAAGATTGATTTCGTAATCCTTTGGGATAAATTTGGATTTCAACTTTGCTACCATCCTATCCCAGTTTTTAATCTTCTTCTTACCATTTCTCCTACGTTCGGCTTGCATTTCATCCCACCATAACGCTGCGTGACCTTTTAGTCTTGTCACTGCATGTTTCACCATCTTGTCTTCTTCGATATCTTCGTAATCGAAGTATTTTTCCATAGCACATACCCAATCCAAAAATTCTTCAACTTCTAAATTGCCTTGATACATAGGTACCTCTATCCTTGCTATGGCTCCTATCTTTGAAACAAATTTTATCAAGCGATCTTGTGTAGCATCTTCCACATCATTTGCTTCGACCTCTACTTCCTTACTCTCAGCTTCACCGACATCACCAACATCTGGTGCTCTTCTCTGTGCTGTCTCCATGGTGTCCAATCTCATTTGGAGTCTCCTAATTTCTTCTTCCATTTCTGCATTTTCTCTGCGCCTTCTGGGTGGCATGATTTTCACTGTGTCACCTACAAATAGAAATTAAATTCCTTTGATACCACAAATGATACCAAATTTCCTCATTTCTCCTTTTTTCTAATATCTGCAAACAAATTTAAAATTATCTCTGATACCACTTGATGCAACCCCGCTACCTCAGCAGGGTCTACTGACCTCCCGGTCACTGGATTGTTCTTTCTCCTTAAGCTGAAACACCTCTTTGGTCCCTACTGGAACCTTCAATAAACAAATTCACAGGTATAAATGCGAAACTAAGTCCACGCGTACAAGAATCAGACGTGAGATCTACCTCCAGATGACCACAAGACGTGATCGCACGCCTATACAAAAGGTGCATCACAATTTCACGTGTCAGGACTTTGTGAGTGAGTCAACCCTGACTCCTCCTGACTCTCAAAAATTTGGAAAGAGATTAATGAGTGTTATAACCTTTCCTTATCTCCACTCGTGTGATGATTCACCATGACATAGGGCTCATCCTTTGAGCGCGTCGGGATTTCATGGATCGAGGATTTACGATACAACTTATCTCCCTTCACCTGATACCCGAAAGACCGATATTTCTTTGCCACAGATCAACAGATCCAATTCTTCTATGATCCGATGGTCCATATCACATCGATGTTTCTCCCTTCGAGAGTTTCCACCATCCATTCAACTTCTCCCAATGCTCAAGTCTCCGATGTGTGTGGATCTCTGCCACCTGTCACCCCAGATCCAACAGTTGGAATGATTTCACGAGTTTGTGTTTCATGAATTCTCACAAAATCTTACCTTTGACTTTTCTGCTCTGCGAGTCAACAAAATGCTGATTTGCTGCCGCATGTCCTCTGATGATGGGCAGTCTCGGTGATTTCAGAACTGGTCAGTGCACTTTCCTTGGGAGCCAATGACTATTGACCCAGGTGCTCAAATCTGACGGCTGTGATTTGATCTCCTCATGGGTGTGCTCCTTCTGCCTATCTATGATTTGACGAATCAGATCCTTTTCTTCTCTTATCGAAAGTTTGCATTTCACAACTTTGGAAAACAACTCCTCCGTCCTCCAGAATCCCGATATACGATTCTATGAAATATTCTTTCCAGTGAACGAAAATCAATGGTCCGATCCTCCCTTTGATTGATGGATCACTATCTCTCTTGAGATTCTGCCTCTTCCAGACTTTAGAAGATTTCTGAGAGCTCAAAGGTTTCAACCTTTGCTTCTCCCATGAGTCCAACTCCTGGATCTCGTCAACACTTGTGAAAGTGCTATTTCTTCAGAGATTTTTCCCTTGAAAGGATTTCGACCTCCCACGCACACCTTACGTTCTCAGGATTTCGAATAACTCAGTTCCGAAGGATTTTCTTGAAAATAAAATGCTTCTCACGCACCTAGCGTTATTCTGTGTTGGTCCTTCAAATATTCTTGGCTTCTTGACGTTGTGCACACCTTGCACTTGGTTTGAGTTTCTCTGGTTCTTTCTGAACTTCCCTGAGTAAATCTAAGACTCAGTCAACTCAATCCTTGCATTCGTGATGCACACCTTGCATACAAGTATCATAAGAGAAATGATTGAAACTCAACCAGATTTACCACGAAATCATACAATTAATCTCTCGAACAATCATACATGAAAAAACTAACTAAATCATACACACATAAATCAACATTCATTTAATCACACATAAGATGAACACAATCCAAGGATTTGGGACAATTTCTGTCTGTTCCATTCATTCATGAAAAACAAAATACATAGTGTTTCTGCTACCCTCCTCTGCTCTACTGATCTCTCTATATTGTTTATCCATCCTCTCTTATTACAGTTCAACAATGAATTATCTAAGGACCGCTCCACAAGCTCTCTCATCTTGTTCTAAAATCTATCATTTCAAATTCAAAGCTATTACCTACTCTGTCCTATTACAATAACTACTAGTTATTTCTAGATAGAGTCGACACTCCATATCTGCATTTCTTACAGTCCTTCAATACTTTACAAACAAGTTACATTTTAAAATGTTGTTTACAAAAATATCTCAACAACCGATTAATTCAGAGTTAAATGCTTGATTTGAAACTCTGTCATTGCTGAGATGTCATTCGTCTGCCTCCACGCATGCGTTGTTGACTTTGAAGGTGATGCTCCCTCATCACAATACATCATTCATCAACCTCATGAAAATGGTTGATGCATTTGTTAAGCCAAATGGAATGACCATCCATTCAAAGGGACCTTCTTTAGATTAGAAGGATGTATTCCATACATGAGTTGGTTCAATCTTGTTGAAGAATTTTTCCCCCTTGAGTTGGTCAATAAGGTCACCAGTCCTGGGAATTGGGTACTAGTTCCTGATTGTGATTTTATTTAATGCTTCGTAATAAATGCAGATTTGCCAAGTCCAATCCTTCTTCTGCACTAGTATAATCGGGCTTCTACAAGGGGAGGACATGGGCCTAATGTGTCCCTTTTTAAGAAGCTATTGGATCTGATGCCTGATTTCTTCATTTTCCATGAGCGAGCAATGATAGAATGGCCCATTAGGTAGAGGTGCACCAGGTGTCAGATTAGTTAGATGATTGACTTGGAAGTGCATTGGTACCCCAGTGGGTGAGGAGAAGATGTCTCTGTATTCTTCCACGATCTCGTCCACTTTCTTCTGTTGCAAAGAGAGGCTCTGTGTAGAGGCCATAGATGTGGAGGAAACCTTTTGCTTACTGTGATCACAGATCACAAAGAATATGAACTTTTTGGTCTATGAAATGACCTTACTTCATTTCTTAGCATAGATTAAAGAAATAACAGTAGGCGACGCTACCGATGGTATCTTGTACAATTGTCTACCCAAAGTAATAATAACACTATGGGGTCTAGACTCATATACAACATGATGCTTCCACAAATATGGTTGTTCTAAAAGAAAATCACAAAATTCAAGGGGAGAAATATCACACAATGCCTCATCTTTGAAAGGCTTGATGCTGCAAGGTAGCTGATAATGTTGGCTGACATATAGATCTCTTCCTTAGCAAAGCCAGGCGATGGTGTAGGGATGCAGGTGCAGTGTTGTTGGCAGGTCCAACCACTTGATGACCTCTACTGAGATCAGTTTATTTTGACTTTTAATATCGACAATGAAATGAAGCGAAGCCCCCTTTACCCACATCTATGAGTGTAAGAGGTGTTCCCCTTCCTCTGGTTCTTCTGGTTCGCTCGATTGGACTTTGGTGGTAGAAACAGTGGCACTAGGTTCCACATCGATGATCCATTTCCATCCTTATGGATTTGATTTAGAATCATAATCGATCTCTGACTCGAAA
>ML830084.1:20864-32344 GCA_009831015.1 Picea engelmannii | reverse complement strand
CCCACAATTACAAACAAGTACAAAAGAACATGTTGAACTAAAAATGGACAAGAGGAGCCAATTGGAATAGGTTGGTGGCCACCAATATCCACCTGGATTAGATTTAGAGTTGGTGGATCCTAGGATGTACATGAAAATGATAGGGTCCTTGATGTATTTGGTCAAATCCAGGCCATATATATGTTTTTTTGTGAACACCTTGAATTAGTTCATGGTGGAGCCGAGGTAGGTGCATTGGATAGAAATGAAGCATGTGATTAGGTACTTTAGAGGTATAGTGGAGTATGGATTGAGGTATCTTGGAGGAGATAGAGTGGATTTGCAGGGATATACAGACTCAAATTGGGAAGGGAGTGCAGTAGATAGAAAGAGAACTTCGGGGTGCTACTTCAACTTGGGATTAGTAGTGATTAATTGGTTCAACATGAGTAGACTTCTGTAGCACTCAGTTCAACAGAGGTAGAGCATATGGAAACAAGTATGTCTAACTGTGAAGCTATTTGGATTTTCAAATTGATTATATGTTTATTTGATCATGAGTTGGAGCCTACGATGATATATTATGATAGTCATATTTGTATCAAAATATCAGAGAATCAAATATTTAATGATAGGTCCAAGCATATAGAGATCAAATATCGCTTCATTTGAGATAGGATCCAGATGAAAGCAGTGAAGATTTAGTATATGTACACAAATGAGGAGGTTGCATATATTCTGACCAAACCCTTGGTGAAATGGAAGTTTTTGTTCTTCAAAAATAAACTTGGAGTGGTGCAGAATACCATCCTTGCTAAGAGGGAGTGTTGATGTTAGTAGCATTGGAAATGTATTTCTGCACATGTCTAAGTGTCTAGACATGTGGAAGTCATCCAAAGCCTTCTTCCTTGAGAATTTACTTTAATTAAAGGAATGATTAAATTAAAGTTAATTTATTAGTTAGTTGAGTTTTATGTAAAGAAATCATTTAATTAGCATTAATGAATTAAATAATAGCCACTGATCTCAAGTGAGGTGAGAATTAATCTCAATTGTCAATCACTTTGGAGGTTAGGGTTAGGTCATAAATCAATATTATAATATCAACGCTAGGGTGAAGGAGGAAGACACTTGATACATTGATACAGAGAAGAGAATGACTTTTGCTCAGAGGATTGGATCACGAAGGACTTGTCAACTCAAAATCTCGTCACCTGTTATAAAATCCTGCAAATGATTGCAAGGCCTATCTAAGTATACTATGATATAATATTAATAGGTGGGGTCCCCTATAATAAAACACATGAATGTTTATTTTCAATAATTTCCCTCAGTATACATACATTTTTGCTTCAATGATGTGATGATAATGGTTAAAAAATTATGACAATTCTCGACATGGGTTGATGCACTTCATTTTAAGGCATAACAATGATGGTTTCTTCTTATTCTTTATCTTGATGACATGGCACCTATGAAATAAGAAAATTATGGGATATGCACTATTCTTGGTTGAACATAAAAAAGAAGTTGGAATCATTCTTATGCATGCAAAAAGGAATAAGTTGTAATTGATGAAGGTATAATTTTATTTTATACTATATGGTTTTCTCATGCACATATAGTGACCTTGCTACAAATTCATGATATATTATGTCAAAGGATTTGTTTTACAAGTCATTTTTTTTTTTTCTATATATCAACAAATTATATTGTGGAATGGCATATGTTTCAAATAACGGGAAAAAGGATTGAGTTTAGTTTGTTTTAAGACATAAGTGGCACATATATTGTTCATGGTTCAAAATTTGGGTTATATGGCATATTGTATACACAATACATGACATTTGATTGATATCGAAAATAATTAAAACCTAGATTTTCATGTGGGTGACAATTCGATTAGTTATGTGAAGTGACAAGCTAGAGAAGAGATGACTGAAAAGTGATATGACACATGGTGATGTGCTTACTTGCATTTTTTTTCGGCCTATGATTTTCTTAATTGGCATATTGCGCATGTGTTATGGCTCATGTGAATTTTTGACGTATTGTGTGGCATGTTAATGGGAATTTGGTTTTGGTCCTGACGTGGTGGCCTAGACATGCAATTAATTTTGCAAGAATGTGGGTAATTAATCCACAGTCCTACTCATGCCACCCTTTGGCCTTGGAATTTTTCATTTCATTGGTTCCTGTTTGGAGAAGGTATATTTTGTGCCTGATGTGGAAGTTCAACCCCTAGTGGTTCTAGTAATCATTTTCACCTATTCTCAGTGGTATTAAAGAACCCAAGCTCAGGTATGAAAACATCAGCTTGTTAAGCATCACTTGCATATAATTTTCATAGTAATAATTTATTGATGGCTCTGTGTTTGATTGGTTATGGGTATGCTACTCTTTTCCCTGCTTTTTCACTTAGAATGGTGTTATGGTTCAAGGGTTTTCTCACTGGTTGATTTGTGATATATTTTCCATTTAAGAATTTACCAGTCTATTTTTTTGGAATAAACCCACTTGAAATTATGAAGAATGGTGACTTGGGTTCAAGTTTTCATGGTATTTTTCTCTGCTGTCCAGTGTCATAGTTTGAAATAAGTTTTTGAGACAGGCTGTTGGTATTGAATATTTTAAAAATTCTTGATTGAACAGAGTGTAATTGTATGCACTCGGTCTTCTTCATTTGGCATAAGTTTGGTTGCGAAAAGGTTATGACCAATAATGAAATAGTTTTGTTGGCTCAAAGTTGAGTTTTGAACCCGTGACCACAATGGTTTTTCAAATTGTTTGCACAAGTTTATTTGTGCTAAGATGAGGAACATGTTTTGGTTTTGGTTGTTTTGAGTTTCGAACTCATGCACTTGTTCTGAGCATCTCTTTTTGATTAAGTATTGAACTATTCCAACAAGGAAAATAGTTGATCCTTGCTCCTATTTAATTCCGAGTTTAAAAGTTGTTATGTGAATAAGTTTTGAGCAAGCCAAAGTCAGGCTTAAACCCATGATTTTATAAATGGCTGGCTAGGCATTCAAGATAACAAATGGTTACACAGACTATTTGGTTTTAATTGCATAATCAATGAAGTTTTGGGTTGATTTGGGTTTCAAACTTATGGCAACATAATAGATTGTTTTGGTTAAGTTCAAAGTTCACATGAGATGTCTTTTCCTCTCATAATTCATAAAACCAAGCAATGTTTTGAATACAAGCATGAACATCGAGTGCTTAGCTATGTTAAATATTGACTTTGCAGGTTTTGAACCCACACTCATAATTATGTGAATAAATGATGGATGAACTAGGGAATGTTTAAAATAAAAAAAAATAAAGACATAAAGGAGCCCCACCTATTAATTATTATATTATTATTTTTTATCCTTTTCTTAAATAAAGTTGTCCAACTATTAACTAAAGTTATTTAACTTTGGTAACTAAAGGTAGTTGAACCACTTGAAAACTACTTTTGGTGAATAAAAGGAAGAAAGCAAGGAAAAGGAGAAAAGGATAAATTAGAGATAAGTACTTCTGATAAGGTTTGCTCTTGTTTCAAGTGAGATTTCTGATATTCATTCTTTCATTTTTTGAGTTTCATGAGAGCTAAGTCTTATTGTTGATAACAAAATTATTCTAAAGGTGGAAAAGAAGAAAGTATTGGGAAACATATACTTTTGACATGCTTCAGGAGGCCATTCATTTATATTGGTAGTCTCTTTAGTTTTATTAGAATTTGTGAATTTATTTTTAGTTCGGATTAAGGCTATTTTGCAGAGTTAAGACTTTGATGAACCTATAGTTTGGATCAATCCGGTTTATTTCAGTCTTGGCATTTTTCTTTCAGACACCAATTTTATTTGTATGATTCAAAATTACATCCTAGACTTCTAAGTCCAATTCTGGTCCAAACCCTCGCAGGAGTTTGTAAAGGCGAACTTGGTTGTAACTCTAAAAAATCATTAATAAAATCATTTCTGGTTTCTTCTTAATTTGAGACTTGTGGTTTAATGGTTTCCATATGTATGTGTTGTATTTATTCATTTAAATTTTTATAAACTTCATATACAAATACTTTTTATAATTTGTTTTCTTCAGCAAAGCATATAATTCAATAATAGCATCAGGTCCAAGAACTTATTTCTTGAGGGTTGAATGATGATTTTGAACATGCTATAATCCCAAGGTAACATTCTCGCATATCTCATATATCCTAATGATATTAAAAAATGATTGAGTGAGGACATTGCCATTCCTCACCTCAAAAGGAATGTGATTCAAAGAGATCTTGGATAGGTGGAGAAGGAGTTCCATCTAGAGACGAGGTCATAGAGAAGACTGAACAAAGTCAGTCAAAAGTGGGTTTCAACTAATTGGAGCTACAATAGCAGGGTCATGCCGTACATAGTTCCATATAGTCTTTGAGTGTATGTATGCGGGTCTCAGTGGAGATAGGTGCATATACACGGGTTTGCTTAAGGAAATTCGCGTACATCTCAAGAAGCATGAAAGTACATGATTGTACAATAGAGAAGGAGATTTCTAGGGTTTGCAGGTATTGTCTAGAGTTTTCAATATTTCTCCGTGGTCCATTTTCCCAGGTGCAAGAGCTCTGGTAAGATTTGAAGTTATTTGAATGATAAGATTAGCTTATGGGAATAATATCTTTCTGTATTTTGGTTTATATTTTGGTTTCCAGTATTGCTTCTGCTATCTTTATTTGAGTTGAATATTCCAACAATGTATGTTTTTCTATGAGCTGCTAATTTTATTTACAACAAGGAAATCACTAGATAAAAAGATACCTAGGTGTTGGAGTAGGGATTTCAACAATTAATACAACATCTGTGGTGTCTTTATAGTAGTGTACTTGATTCCTAATTGAGTCCAATTATCCTCTCATTTCATCAACTTCCCTTTACTCTTATATTTTCTTGTCTATAGTAGCATGTGAGATGACCACTCCTACTCCTACTAGTTCACTAACTTTAGAGTTTTTGGTATTGGACATGGTTTCTTTCGATGTCAATAGCACAACACTATCCACTATAATGGTCCATTTTCTTTGCATTATTCTCACAATGGATTACCCCTTTTGGTCATAGGTAATGGACTCTACATAAAAAACCTCATCCAATGGTTTTGGAATTGGTTGATATCCCAAGGAAAAGATGTTTTCTAAACTACCTTGGGTGTAAAACTGTTCCATGGCCAGTGCCTTGCCTTTGTCTACTACCTTTTCTTGTTTCTCAATTGGTTCTACCCTTGTGTCCGCTACTTGGTATTTTCCCAGAAGATCACCTTCCATCTCTACTAACAGACCTTCAAGTTGTTGATCCTCACTTGGTACTTTATTTGTGGAAGGTATAGTAGTCTCCTCGGTCGATATTTGAACAGGGATTTGTGTATCACCAAATGCATTGGATGCAGTCTACCCTTATTTCTTCTCAGGATCATGTGTGTTTCCAACCTCTTCTTTATTTTCAATATTAGGGGTTATTCCAACCACTTGTTGTTTCTCAATAATATTTGTTTGAGTAAGATATTAAGATAATTCTTTTGTAGGTTCATGGGCCGCTTCTCCAACTGGTTCTTGAGTTACTCCTTCGATATTCAGATCTTGAGACACTTTTCCAATACCATTACAAACTTTGTTTTCTATTGGAGTCTTCATATTTACTACCTCCTCATATTCTTCATGTGTTAAATCTATTATATCTCAAGGAGGAACTTTAGTAGAATGAGAATATTTCAACTGATCAACAAGTTTCTCTATTGGCCGTTGTGATTTCTCCAACTCCTTTTCTCTTTCTTCCTCTTGATTCTTCTTCAACAATTATTTTTCTCTGTCTTCCTCTTGTTGTTTCTTCAACAATTCTTGTGCTTTATTTTATTCCTCCTCTCTATTTAGTAATTCTTGCGCTGCTTGGTAATATTTCTCTATTCCTTGCTTGTTTTTCTCTTCTTTCTCTTTCTTTCGTTGTTATTATAAAACCTTTCTTCTTTTTTTTTCCTCAATGTTTTTACTTCGGTTGATTTATTCTTGAGTAGCTTCTTCTTTTTATTTCCTTTGCAAATATTCCTTGGTCTTTCAATGAAGCTCCTTTTCTCATACTACCATGTTTTTCTCTTCTTTGATAACTTGACACTTAGTCTCTTCCGTTAGCTCTCCTAGATTCTTTTTCCTCTCTTTCAATTGTAACCCCTTGAGCTAAAACCTGTATCTATTGGTCTAGATATGTGGCTTTGAAAATTGTGAGACTAGGAGTAGATTTTCTCTCCAAAAATTGAGCCCAATTTTGCGCATCTTCCATAAATGCTTCCTCTTCCCATTTTTCATGAGCATAAGGTCAATGGTAAATGAAATTCTTAGCATGATTGGGTACCAAACCCTTGGGGTCATGTATTATGAATCTTCCAAGGACAAAACTATATTCAAAATGACTCAAAACCTCTTTCCTGGCTTGTGGGGTGTCTTTACCAAAGAAATACTGAAGCTGGAAACCACAGGGAATGCAAACTCTCTTCTTATCTATTATCAAAGAAGCATTGAAACCACTATCTTGACTACATCATGTTGTTTCAAAATTTGTATTGAATAACACATCTGGTTTAAGTAGTTTTTCGTATTTACTAATTTCCAAAAGAAGAAATGTGCCTATATATTTCCCTTGCTCATCATTGATTATACAATTCTTGATGCCAACATGACTAATGATCCATTCCAATGCTTCAATGCAAGGAAAAATTGGAGCCCTTGCTGCAACCATATGTAACTAAGAACGACAAACATTTGGAAATACCATATCATCCATTTATTTGATAGCTAGGTCACTGTATAGTGTTGACTCGAGGTAATATTCATCCCTAATATTAATAAATAATTCATTCCATGTAGGCAGGAGAACCTTTGTTCTAATGGTCAGATCGATGTCTTTGTATAACAATGACTACAGGAAGACCTTTTTCAAAGGAACTTTGATCATCGACTCTATGTTCTTTGATGGATCCATTCCTTCTATTGATACCAGTAGATGCTTCCCTAATATCTCTCCCTTTTCCTTTCATTTTTTTCAAAGCACTTTCGTGTTGGACACACCAACCACACTGAGAGGGGGGGTGAATCAATGTAGGTCTCTTTTTCCAAAAAATTCCCTTCAAAAACCTCCTTAGTTAGCAATCACCATTTACTCATTACTTATTGCTATCATTTATAACTAGTTAAATGTGAACATACATCAACAACATATATCAACAACATATATCAACAACATATATCATCAATAAGTCATCACCACAAGGAACACAAAGAACACAAGATATATATACAATTTTCTTTTTATTACAGACTACAATCCTTGGGTTATCAACAACAACTGAATAGAGTTACAACTCCACAAGAGTACCAGTTCTACAATGCAAGACTCAACTTACACAACTCAACACCAACTGAGAAGAGGAATCAATCCTCAACATATACCAATCTGTCAAGAGGTACGCGACCTGTCAGTAGTGAAACACATGTATGTATAGTACAACTCACGTATGCACATGACCTGTCTGTACTACAACCTGCATATGCCTTTTGAGTATTCAGGGTTTTCTCTTCATGAAAAACTTAGATCCTCTACAGTCCTCAGTCACATCCACTATTATCTCTTATTGTCAAATCATAACCAATCTCAACACATCCGTACTCTCCAAAAAACTACTCATGCTCCTCAATCATACAATATGAATTCTACTTAATCATGTATAAGAAACCAATATACTGTGGCTATCATATCAATACTGAACCATAAGAGTGCTTCTCACTCTATAAATCAACCAACATAACCATATTACAATAGTCATACCCAGAATTCCTTAAGCATTCACCATACAGTAAGAAAGAGTATCCATCAAGACAACTATGTAACCATACTAGAGTTTCTATGGTAGATCTGAACCCGTAGAATGTAGATCTGGAACATGCTTTAGTCTTCAAGATGTTGGCACCAACTCACAATCAAGTCTCCGTGATTTCATCAACTGTACATGCTCTCCCTTCCTTCAACCCGTGTGTGTACATGCTCTGTCTCACTACAACCTGCGTATGTATGTGCTCCAACCCACTGTTGCTCGCGTACTCCTTTAGAGACTAGGGTTTTTTAACTTCTAAAACTTTCGCTGTCAAGATATCAGACTTACAAAAAAATTGATGTGTCCATGAGATCCTCCATCCACACTCTCTCTCAGAATAGATCTTTAATATATGCTCAAGAGATCATTTTCACAAGAGACCCTTGCCTCTTATTTATACTCTCCAAGTAGCTTCCTTAGAAGCATCTTCTAGGCCACTTTGTTTACATAGCCACTTTGTCCACATAGTCACCTATGTCCAACTTTGCCCAATTTTCCACTTGTCCATGTATCTAATAGCCACTTGACTACTTAACTCATTTTCCTCATTTTAGGGTTAACCTTCTTATAACCACTTTCTATAATTAGAAAGTTCTCCATTTACTTTATTATTTAAATAATCCTCCTTGACTTTGTCACTTCACTTTATTATTTAAATGATCCTCTTTGACTTTTTCACTTCACTTTATTATTTAAATAATCCTCTTTTACTTTGTCACTTCAATTTTAAATAATTTCTTCTTTGCAAGCTCTTTGACTTCTTTGACCTTCTGGGGCTTCAAGCCAACATATGAGGGTCCTCCAACTTCGTAAGGCCATAACTCTCAAACCGTGAGGAGTTGTGTGATGTTCCACATACCACCGGAAACGACATGACAAGTAATATACATATATGATAGTTTCTCTAAAAAATTCACTAATCTTCATCTCATTATTCCAAAATTCAGCATGGGTTCCCTAACCATACTTCTAGGATAACTCAACCACAAAGCATATCCCCGTGAGGGATTTCACCATAAGGGGACCACTTTGGAGTTCATCCATTTGTACTTCTTATCAAGACAATAATGAGTCATCTTTACATCAATCCAACTATGCATCATATATCAATGAAACCACATCGATCTATCTTCATCTATGCATCATATATCAATGACAACTCATTGATCCATCTTCATCTATGCATCATATATCAATGAAAACACATTGATCCATATTCATCTATGCATGAAATCATATGACTATGATTCCACTTAACATCAATCCATTCACATCAAGGACAATACATATTACATCAATATGCTTATGACAATATATTGTTCCTTTGACATCAATCCTTTGACATCAATTCTTGGACATCAATCAATCAATCCTTTGGCATCAATGACAATGTGATCCAACAATATCCCCCTTTGGCATTGATGGCAATACCAACATTGATGTCAACACCAATCATTGATGGAAACATGTAGACAAGGCATTGCTTTACATAAATAGGCATCTCAATCACATCAATGTGACTATTCCCCCACTTTGAAATCAATGGCAAAGGGTCATTCTCCCTTTGGGGATGCTCCCCCTGTCTGAATTCCTTTGATCTTCCTCTGAATAATATCTCCTCTTTTGAACAAGGGATATCACTATGATTTAATGCTAAATATGTATATCTCATGCTCCCCCTGGAACTATGTCTCTATGCTCTTTCTCCAAGTATAGAGCTATTTTTCAAGTATTTATCTTGGCATCTGATAAATCTCTCCTCCTGGAATCATGGGAAGAAGATTGACCCCCCCCTATGGGTATGTCTCCCCCTATATTCTATGAAATATGAACAATATACTATCACTGCAATACGCTTCTACTGCAAATGCTACTGCTCAACTGAAACATAGATCAACTGGTCTTTTTATGACGATCCTTGGACCTGTCCATGCATCAAACTCGTTCCATACCATACATCATGAAGCAAAATATATGTCAACAATGAATAGAGAATCATGAACAAAAACATCAATCAAGTACATCCTGTGCCAACCATGCACAATACCCATGTACATCAATCATGTACATCAATACCATATCATATGCCATAAGATATCATCAATGGAGTGTATCAACCATATGCTTCTACAAACATGCCAACCATGTGTCTCAAACAAATGTCATATCACCCATGACATGCTTCTATCATGAACCAAGTGCCACAACCATGTATCTCAATCAATCAAGTGTCTCAACTATATCATCCCATATATCATGCACCAAAGTATATGCTAAACAAGTAACATCAATGATGTACTTTAGCCAAGTACTATCATCCACATACATATACCATCTATGAGTGCATCAAAATTTCACTAAATCAAGTGCATCAACTATGCACCAAACCTCAACAAGATGAACTACAATCAAGATGTGTATGCCATATCAACCATAATTCATGTGCTAATCATACTGCTAGAAGGTGCCTCTAACAATGTACCAAAGGTGTACCAATCATGCATTAACCATTGATTAAACTATGACTCATCAATGATGTACAACATGACCACCTCATCAACTTATCAACTACATGTCCCACTATGTAGTCCATCCTCATGCCAAATGCATGTACCAAGATACAACAAATATGCATCTAACAATACATCATAAGATATATCAATGGAACTCAATTATGTACCAACCATGTATCATAACATATCTGCCTAAACCTCCATTCACTATAGCACATACTAAGCATCCAAAAATACATGTACTAGAGGTGTGCCTCAATATATCAATGATATCTCTAGCTAGCATCATCATGATATATATCATAACCAAAGTGCCATAACTTCACTGTCACAACCAACATTGTTCTTCAACATAAAAATTTCTCAATCCACACTCCAGGGTTAGTACCATGCGTCCAAGATAGTATTTCAACACTCAACCATATGTCAGACCCTGCAACATAGAGTTATACCATTATACCATGCTGCAACTCATGTGCATAGCCTTTTTCCTAAAGCTTTACCACAGATGCGCGACCTGCTGCACAGACAACTCATGTATGTACGTGACCTATTCATAGGTCATATCGTGTATGTATGTCACTGTTACCATTGTAACCCCCGTATGCTTCTGAAGATGACAAACTTGAGCTTCCCTTAAGGCTTCCATTCTGCTCTTGTTGTTCATTCTTCTTTAACCACTTCTGAAGGTGTCTTTGCTTCTTAGAACTTGAGCTTTGAGCTTCCATATTTTCAAAAATTTCTTCCTTCCTAACTTTATGCCTTAATCTAGTCATGCTATATGAATTCCTCATCATGGACTTTCTTCTCGTGTTCCAACAATCCTGGGATTTGTGGCCAAACCCACTACAACTGTAGCATCTCATGGTGTGACAATGAGTAGGAATATGCCCTACTTGATTACATCTCCAACACTTTAGGGTGTTACGAAATCTTTCAATATCTTTGGTTGCATAATATCTACATTCCAAAGATTTGTGACCATATTCATTACATGAGTAACATTGACCATGAAAAACATTTTCATACCTTTGCTTTGGTGTCCATCTTGAAGGTGCCTTGAATTTTCTTTGAGATGTAAGGATAACTTCTTGA
>ML830083.1:24703-37101 GCA_009831015.1 Picea engelmannii | reverse complement strand
AGTAAGAAAGAAGAGTGGGGAAATCAGACTTTGTGTCGATTTCAAGAACCTGAACAGAAGCTCAAAGAAAGACAATTATCCCTTATCGAAAATGGAACACATAATGCAAAGGGTAACTGGCGCATAAAGGATATCCATGATTGATGGCTTTTCGGGCTACAATAAGATATCAGTCCTGCCTGAGGACTGAGAAAAAACAACCTTCACCACTCCTTGGGGTACATTCATGTATGCCAAAATTCCCTTTAGACTGATGAACGCAAGGGAAACCTTTTAGCGAGCCATGGATATCACTTTCATTGGAGAAAATGACAAGTTTGTGGTCATCTATCTGGATGACATTACAGTTTTCTTCAGATCTGATAAAGAGCACTATGCGCATTTGAAAAGAGTTTTCCTGAAGTGCAAAAGGTTTGGCCTTTCCCTGAATCTGAAGAAATCTTTGTTTTCCATGAAGGAGGGGAAGTTGTTGGGCCATATAGTATCAGCCGAAGGGGTCAGGATCGACCCCAGCCAGGTGGAAGCAATCCAAGCCTTATCACTTCCCAGATCCAAGAAGGAAGTCCAATCCTTCCTGGGTAAAATTGATTTCTTGAGAAGGTTTGTTTGCAGTTTTGCTGAATTGGTGAAACATATCACGACAATGCTTAGGAATGGGAACACAGTAAAATGGACTGCTCAGTCCAGAGAATCCTTCAACCAGATCAAGAGGGCACTGAACAAGACACCTGTGCTTATCAGTCCTGATTATTCCAGGGATTTTCTGATCTTTTCGTTTGCCTCTTTGGACACAGTGGCAATTGTTTTACTACAAAAGAATGTTGAAGGGCTGGAGCAACCTATCTCCTTTTTCAGTCGGGCATTGAGGGATGCTGAAATCAAATATAACATCATGGAAAAGAAGGCCTATGCTTTGGTTAAGGCTCTCAAGGATTTCAGAGTCTATGTCCTTCATTCAAAAATCATTGTGTATGTTCCTTCAACTTCAGTGAAGGAAATTCTCATTCAGTCGGACATAGATGGAAGGAGGAGTCGATGGATCACCAAAATCCTTGAATTTGACCTGGAGATAAAGCCCACCAAATTAATCAAAGGTCAAGGTTTAGCCAGAATACTGGCCGAATCTAATCGCGAAGTCTTGGGGCTAAGCTTCGTCGGCGAAAACTTAGAAAATCCACAAGCTGAACCTTATGATGCAAATGCTCAGAAAGACCCCCCATTAGTAGGATGCCCTTGGTATGAGGATCTCATATATTTTCTACAAGAATTACGGCCCCCTGATGGCATGCAGAGGAAAAAGGCGAGAGCTTTAAAGCTCAAACCCATTGAATACTGCATGGTTGGTAAAGATCTATTTTGGAAAGACCCCCTGGGATTACTGCTGAGATTTTTAGACTCACATGAAGCACAAAGGTTTATGTCAAACTTTCATGATGGTTCGTGTGGGCGGCATCACTTCTGGAAAACGACGACTCATAATATTCTCAGGGTTGGTTATTTCTGGCCCACTTTGTTCACTGATGTTTTCACAAAGGTCATAGCCTGTGAAAAATGCCAGAAATTCTCAGGAAATCAGCAGCTAAAACCCCTGCCATTGAAACCTATGATTGCTTCAGGACCCTTCCAGCAATGGGGCCTAGACTTCATTGGGGAGATTCATCCTACATCCAACGGTCAACATAGATGGATCATGACGACCACATATTATTTTACCAAGTGGATAGAAGCTATCCCCACCAGGAGCGCGTCCCATAAGGTAATCATCAGCTTCCTGGAGGATATCATAGCAAGGTTTGGCTGCCCGAGCCGAATTGTCACCGACAACGCTACATCTTTCAGACCTGAACCACTGATCTGATTCTATGAGCAGTTCAGAATTTCTCTGATCCACTCTACCCCCTACTATCCGCAAGGCAATAAACTAGCAGAGTCCTCTAACAAAGGCCTCATCAAAATCATCAAAAGACTGTTAGAAGACAACAACAAAAACATGGGATTCGAAACTCAAATTCGCTCTGTGGGCTGATAGAGTGACACCAAAGAGGTCCCTGGGCATCTCCCCTTTCCAGCTCGTATATGGGACTGAAGCAATTTTCCCTTCCCAGTTAGCCCTGCCTGTGGCAAAGTTCTTCCAAGACTGCCGGGAAGAACCTGACGATATGATCAGGAGGATACATCAACTGATAGAAGTGCAACAGACTAGAGAGCAAATGATGGACAGAGCACACGATCGTCAACAGAAAATCAAACAGGCCTTTGATAGAAAGGTGAGAAAAGAGAGTTTCCAGCTGGGAGAGTTGGTGCTCAAATGGGATGCTCCGAGATAGGACAAGGGCAAGCATGGCAAATTTGATGCCCTTTGGAGCGGTCCCTTCAAGATTTTTGAAGTGTTTCCAAATAACACTTACAGGTTGCATAATCTGGATGGTCTCGAGGTTTTTTCGGGCCCTGTGAATGGGCACTTCCTTAAAAGGTTTATTGTTTGAAAGCCGCAGTCAGCGTCCCTTCTTTGTAAATACCATCTCCGTTTTATGTTATTTTTTGTTTGTTTGAATGAAAGACTCCACAACCCAACACTAAGGCACTGAAACTGCAAAAGAGATCTTAGAGCCTCACATGGAGGACTCTATCCCCCATGGATCCTAATGTTAGCGCTTAAACTTGCCTTGTTCTCATGGATTGTGGTTTTGGTCTAAATCTGTGATTTTGTTTGTCTTTTTCCCCTTTTTACAGACCCGATCATAGTTTTTCCTTCCCGACGTATATTTTCTTTATTTGTTTTCCTTTAGTCGACTGATTTCCCTGTCAAAATGTGCCCGAGAGAAATCAATCCCGAGCTTCTTTGTTCTCCTTGAGGCCGATGGCTTCTCTTTTTACCTCCATCACTGAACCTTCGCCTTCCCAAGCCTAAGTCTGGTCGACCATCCCCAATTCTACTGTCTGCAGCACCAAGAAAAATTGAGCAGTGACACAAATCAGGCGAGCGGGCAAAGATCAGTTTTCAATGGCGAGGATCCATAAATCGAGTAGATCAACGAAGATTGGGCGACGACGATCGCGGAGTTGCACGAAGAATAGTGGCCAATTGAGTTGTTTCGGGAGTCGGCGTTTCGAGGTTCTCGTCAACGCATGCACCCATAGCCCGAAACCCCGAAACGCAAAATGCAAAAGCTTTGAGGTTGAGCCCACGGTCCTAGCTGGTGACCGTATGGACGAAGGGTAAGGGAGGCACCATCACAAGTTGCGCCCCGTCGCGATTTCGGATATCGTGATTCTAAGAGACAAGGGGTCGCTCCTCTCCATTGCGGATTTGCGAAAGCAGAAGTCCCGACACATCGAGACCGTTGATCAGAGAAAGATCCAAGCCGTAGGATCTGTTGTTTCGGCTTTCGGGCTACCGAGAGTCTAAGGTACATTGGGCCGGTTCCTTCCCATCGTCGATACCCGAAATTCACGAAGCACCTAAGATGTCGAGCACGGTCACAACCTCAGGGTTGTATGAAATGGGGCCCGAACAGATGAGGGCCATGGTCGTTCAATTGCGAATAGATCGTGGTCGTCAGTCTCAAAGCAAATATGGCTGCCGATCTCAGCCGCAGTTTCACGATTTTGGGCATCGTGATAGCAGAGGTCTAGGAGAGGTGAAAATCCCCGAAAGGAAAACGTCGAGATGCATTTGAGGGGAGACACGTGGTCATCCCCTGTGTATTTAGTCTCGACCACCCTCCATGGAAGAAGCAATTAATGAATTTTGAGCAGGTGGGTTAAACCTCAGCTCAATCCATAAATGGAGGGCGTGGGGGTCTGAAGTGGTCGGCTCGTGGTACCCTTGTGTGCATGTCCTCCTGCAAGAGCCATGCCGATATGATGTCCTCGTCAAACGAGAAGAGCCTGCATACACTATCTTGGAATTTAATGGCTCAACGACTCTCCTACTGTCAGGGGAAAATTGCTCTGAGTATATATACTCAATTTTGATATTTTTGTAAGGTTCGATGGTTGAGCTAGGCTCTCGTATTGTAAAGTTTTGATGAAGCACTGGTTTTCTTGGTTATGCAAATGTATCTGGGACTTCCTGTTTAATGAAAGTCATCTTCTTTCCATCTCTCTGTAAACACTACTTTAAGACATTTGGAATTGGAAGATCCAGTCGAGGGTGATTGTGTTGTTGTGATGTATGTTTGATCATGGCAGTATTTTTACCAGTTTTAAATCAATTTCCCGTGTCATCTTTTCTCTCTTACACTAAGTAACTCGGAATTGGAGGATCCAGTCGAGTTGTTATATCAACATTGTGATGACGGTTTGATCACTGTGTTGTTGTAACTGTGTCACTTAGGCACATCCTCGGTGTCTTGTATTTCTTCTCCAAGTTGCTGGAAGGCCTGATGCCCATAGCAGTCTTGTTCACTTTCTCACCAAGTCTTCCCTCTGCTCATTTTAAATTCAACTTCCTGACTAAAGTTAGATCAGGACCTCACCTACTTGTGCATGCCTGGCCTAGTTTTCTGAGTTAAAATGATATTTTCTTGGGTCTGCGCCCATTCGACCACCATAATACATTATCATGACATATAAAACTGATGGGTATCGGGCTTGTCCTCATCGTAATCTGAGGACGACTTCCGGTGCTAACAGAGGCAATGAGGGAAAATTTCACATAGTTATAGGTGTGCATGGGTTGGATGTGCCAAGCATATGAGACCCAACAGTAAGGCTTGCAACGCAAGCATTGACATGCAAGTTACTAAGGAAATGTAGAAAATACCAAGTGCCAGCCAGAGCGATAGTTGTGACTGAGAAGTGTGTCGATGGGGTCTCGATGAGCCGGGAACCTTACTTATTGAACCAATTCCTCATCGATTGCACATAATCATAGGATATAGGCATGGAATTCCATTATCCATGGCTACTAATTTTGATTGCGTTCATAGTGTGGGAAGAGCTAGAGGATGCGTAGTTCTTGGGACTCAAAGGTAAGCCATGCTTGGTGGATAAATATAAAGTTTTTTGGTACATGACTAATAAAAGAAGACATATCGACAATAACGTGGAGTTATTTTTGTACAAAGAAAGGATTCAGAAATGCATCAAGGATACACCACACATTTCACCACAACTAGTAGAGGCATACACCCCGATTGCGCAGTTCATAGCAGACCAACATCATATCTATGTATAGACAAAGAAGGAACTAATAGAATAATGGGTTTAGACAAAGTATAAGATCACAGAAGAAGATATCCACCTGATCATGTAGGATTGGGATCCATAGTGGAAGAGTCCAACGAATGGAACAGAGGCGAAGCACCTTTATAACGATGCAGAAGAACATGGTGATGAGCAGGGAAATGCATAGGGTGATGGACAAAGCAATGAACAGAGTAGAGACATAGAACACACATAGGAAAAAGTCGAAGAGAAGAGGAATGACAAGGGAAAGGGGCCAACCCCCCTACGCGTAAGATGAAGAAAGCTCATAAAGAGCCAGTCATTTATACTCTGATAGATGATGACATCGACATAATCAAATATCAAGTGAGGGATGTCATAGAAGAAGCAGTTGAGCAAGCATCACACAAAAAAGAAGAACTGTACCAGTAGGTGCAAACACAGTTAACAACATTGCAACAACTATTGGAAGGAGCAAGGATAACACCAGAGCTTAGATCCAGAGAAGGACTTGTTATCGCACAAGTTGTAGGTTGGGAAAAACCTGACTCAACCACCAAATGGTGACAACTAAGAGAAAACCTACCTACTGTCACCTTAGGTAGGTATTCCCATCACTTTAGAGATGAAAGAATCACCTCAAGGGAGGAATCCTTGTGACCCTAGGGGGAAATAAGACATAAAGTGAGATGATTAAATGAAATCCCATATAGGTCAAGTTACTAGATGGAAGAAGGCTTGAGTATGAGTCTCAGGAGTGGTTTAAGGTTTCCAAGTGCTTGGGTACCTGCTGAGAGTGTTTGTACCTGCCCGAGACACAAGAAAAACCAACTATACGCAATATATGTTACTTGTAAAAGAAAGTTAAGATTTTTGCCCCTATTTGCAATAGTCAACAAAAATATATATTGGCAATAAAATCAATTACTTACTGCAAAAATAACCATCAAAAGCATCAAGTATTTATTGGGCAACAAAGCACTAAACATGCAAACTAATTCCCAATACTTTAGCACAAGCTTTGATGGTGAATTAGGGCTGCAAAAAAATGTTTTCAAAGATTTTTCAGAGCAACCAAATGACTGTAGAAAATATTTTCTACATAAGCACTTTTACCCCAAGGAATTAGCCAAATTTTTTTGCAACAATAGCCAATATCAAGTAGATTAACAATAACAACTTTCCAACTATTTCCAATGGTAAAAGAGTGAGAAATTGAGCTTGAAAAAGACAGTTTGCAACAACCCTAATGGATGTAGCATAAGTTTATAACAACAAAAATATATCCTTGATCAATCAAAACGCCTTAGAGGCCTTAGTGAGCTTTAAGCACATAGAATAGATTCCAACTTAGACAATTTCAATATCTCATGATTTCACATATGCCAATGCAATGATTTTGTTTCTCCAATGCAAGGAGATTAATGCCTTTAGATATTGGGTTGTGGAGTCATAAAATTTAAATATATATTTAAGCTACTTCCTTGGGGGTGTAATCCCTTTTACTCCCCAAGGAAAGTTAAAATAGCTAGGAAAAATCCTAGGAGGGTGTAAACCCTTTTACTCCTCCTAGTATTCCTTTATGCAACAAGTTATTTGAAGACAAAATGACAGGTTTAGTGGGGTTGTATGCCCTTATACACCCAAAAATATTAGCAAATTAACCTTGCAACCAAGAAAAGGAGCAATAAAAAGAGAGATTCCTTACCTAGTCCAAGCATTAACAAGATAAACCTCATTTTTACCAAGAAAATCCACCATAAAGCAATAAATAAGCCTCCACAAGAGATAACGCATCATCATTCATCCAATTGACAAAGATAAACCATTACAAGAGAAAGTGACAAGAGATATATGCAAAATTACCAAAGTAGGCACAAATTTCATCCAAGGAGTCTCTCTCACAAAGGAGAGCTTTGATCAAATGAGTTTCAAATGATCTCTATTTATACAAAATGTCTTAAACATAGTTTGTCCACATAACTTAGGGTAAAACATAAGACGAGGGGTCAACAACCCTTATATTACCCCTTTACAAAGACAATATTATTTAATTCAACTAAAATTTGAAATTGCACAAGGAAAACCCTAAAGAGACGACGTCAACCTCCTTTGAGGCCACGTTTTGGCACTTAGGCTAAGTCGTTGGGATTGGAGATGGGTGTGCTAGACCTCCAAAGGAAATATGTCCTTAATCCTTCACGTTTCCTCATGGTCCAAAGCCTCATTCCTCCAAAAACATGCCATGTGTGCTCATCACCACTCAAAACACCCTAAAGCATGATGTCAACCCCCTTTAGGTGACATTTTTGGCCTCCAAAGCAAGTCGTTTGACTTGTGAAGGCATGGTTAGGTCATCCAAGGTGTCTTCTAGGAGTCCAAAGGAAAGTATTATTCATCCGAAATGTGGGCCCTGGTATCCAACCTTTTTTATTCAAACCCCATGGAAGACCAAGCTAGGCTTACTCCTCCAAAACTGTCCATCAGCTGGGTCCTACAAAGACAAATGGATACACCCTCCAAGGATATCAAGAAAAAACATCATGATGAGTAAGTCAAATCAATAAAATATCCATTCAAGAAAGTACATCCAAACCACCTCATAAAAAATAAACTAATGCTCAAAGACCTTATGCAATTTACCAAGTTTGAGTATGGGAGGGTTGACAAAACGACCTATTGGGCAAATTGTCCCTCAAGTTTAGGGATGTTTCTTGAGGGGACCTCCTTCTAAGTCATGTGGATTATCTGTTATGGATGAGGGGAATAATTTTGGGCATGGGGTTCATGACATACAAGGGGTTGTAGTGTCTCGCTTATGGGTGCCTTTCTAGAGGGTGTATTGCACCTTCATTTTCAATGCATCATTTTTCCAAGCCCATTCAATGCCATTAATTAATTAGTAGTCCAAAACCTTGGGTACTCCCTATTGGTGAATAAATTAGCTTGGGGGGTATGATAAGGACACTTGAATCTAGAGGTACATAGAGCGCCATATGCAAGGAAAGAAAGGGACATTGCATGAGTGTACACACCTCAACAAGTGGGGACATTTATATAATGTTAATTTTCTTTTGCAGGTCTTTGATTTTTTAGGAGAATATTTTCATTGCTCTCAATACCTCTTTGGGTGAGCATATGGAAGGTTCATAATCAAGATTTTATCTTTTTCCAACCACAAGCCTTCGAGCCTTCATCTTCTTATTCCCATGAAGTGAGGGACAACCCCTTCGTGGGTCAGTATACTCGAAAAACCCAAAAGGTGAGGAGATGGGGGGATGAAGTGTGGAAAGTGGCAAGTATGGTTGAGAATGGCATGATGACTCATCAAAAGGACCTCCTAGTAGCATACCTATCCCTAAACGTGACCCATTTACTAAGGAGCAATGTCAACCACCAAGGTAAACCAGAGAAAAGTGCATAATGTCCAAGCACATGTCATAGAATCAAAAGCAATAAGAGATGTAACAAACTCAAATGCCTCAAATATTGAAATGACACTCACCATAATACCTGACTTGTACCTCATGGAGCAAGATCCAATGTCTTCCGAAGGCCAGCTGATGTGGTGTATATCGTCATGATCAACCTAGAGTTGTGGTGGTGAGGTGAGTCAACATTGTTGGTCAAGCTGTCTCTCGGTACCCCATGTCTGCAACCTGAAGGCCTCGATACATCATCTCCTTAGTTATCCCACAAAATGGGGATAACATCTGGCTCCTACTTGGGGACATGTGCTCTCCGTAGAGTGCATGAGAAGCACAACATATATTGGTAGACTTGTGCCTACACTAAAACAAAACACTGTAAAATCTAAGGTGGTTATATCACCCTTCATTCACATACATAAAAATAAAATAAAAAAATGAGACTAATCTAAAAAATAAAATTTTAGCATTTTTTTCAAAAATTTCTAAACTAAGCATGAAATCAATATGCAGGTAGAGAAAAATGAAATATGAAATGAATCTAAACTAACATGAGCAATCAATATGCAAATGAAAGAAAATCAAGATGACTTGCCTACTTACTTGGGACTTGGGGGCCCTAAAGATCAAGCGATAGGTGATGTCAGGTGAAGTCATACAACGAGTGCAACCAGTTAATCATCTCATCAAAGTATCTCCCCATGTGCTTAATTATGCAAAACAAAAAAGATAAGTCAAGCATATAATGATCATGAGCATAAATATATATATATATATATAATCAATCATGAAATAAAACTCATGGAGATGGGTGGGAGGGATGAAATCTTGCTGAAAAGAGTAGTCGCAATCCTGATCATCCTAGATATCATGCTAGAAAGGATAGCTACAAGCTCGATCAATCCATCTTTGAAGAGGGATATCATATGAAAATAATGGCTCATCTTCATCTCTGTTAGCACGATCACTACTTCCTAAAGACTGAGAATATTTGAGAGATCCCGAGAAGACCTCATGATCTCCCTAAGAAGAAGGAAAGAGGTAAGATACAAGCTCAGGTCTAGAGAAATAAAAATGTGGCCTTTTCATCAACGAATCCCTATAGAAATCCCCAATATGAAAATACTTTCACTTTGTAGAGTGAGTCTTTGATTGCTCTGGGATGGCCATGTGTTGGCATTCATCTAAAATTGAGGATGGAGGTGGCTGAAAGTCCTCACAGAACAAGTCTGCATCCACAAAAGGATCTACATCACAACTCCCAAGGGATGGCCGAAAATCATCCTGAAAATGTTGCGTCGGGTCATCCTTGAATGGAAGGAACAAATCTGTAATTAGATCATCATTAGGATGCAAAACATCTGAATCATACACGCATGAATACCAGTCCTTTGATACCTTAACCCCCTTTTCCTGAGAGCTACCCTCAATGTCGTAAATGGGGTCTCCATAAAAAATGACACAACCAACATCCCATCTACGTCTCCCAGTTTGTATCAACATGTCCATATGATCATCAACCAAATCCAAGGGTTGTTTCATAAAACCATCAATATGACTGAAATTATCCACCTCTTTATCTTCGTGTGCAGGAAGGAGAGAGGCTAGGGAGATTTCAATTTCTTAATCATTGAGACTAATTGCTTCTTCAACATCATGCGCAGGAGGAAAACAAGGATGGACAACCTCACCTACATCAAGCGGGGGCAAATATAACGATGTCTCAACATGTTGCAATTTGTCAAATTTTTTCTTCCTTTTTATGGACATGCCCCTCCATTGCCTCTTCATAATAGGGGGCTTGATCTTGAGTGCATAATGCTTTGTTTTCCAAAAAGGATCTATTGCATCCAAGGGTTCCTCTAATACTTCTCCATTTCCAAAGTCATGGAATAAAGAGTCATCAAGATCTTCAAAAGGATTACAACTCATCATGTTATCTTCTTGATGTGCCAGAGGAACGAAGGTCTAGATGTCTTCATTAGTTGGAAGGGAAGATATGAGCACTTCATCTTCATCAAATGTCTCGTTCGGATCTTCATTGGGGTCTTCTTGGTGGATTTCTTCATATATATGTCCTTCAAGAATTTCTTCATACTCAATGGATAGTTCTTTGGCATATGTTTGAAATAATTCTTTTATACAATTCATCATTTCCTTAACAACTTTATCAGCAGCCTTTTCTTTTTCCATCTGTAAAAGTGCCCTTCTCGACACATGACAAGTTTTGGGTGAGGGTTTATCCCATGGTGCCATGATTCCATTGACCAAAGAGGTACCTCAATGGACTTGTCAGATGAGGTCAAGGCTTATCAAAGGATGAAAAATGGAAAAAAAGGAAAGGTGGGTTCTTGGAAGGTGGAGTCGCTAGATGAACTTCAAGAAGAGCTCATCAAGGGTGGAAGGGGAACATCCTTCAAGTGGAGTCACCGAGAAAGATAGGGGAAGGATTTGGGATATCTTGCCAAATTTTCGTTAGGGTTTGGAAGAGGATTCAAAATCCTCCCTGACAACGGCGCCAAAATGTTATCGCACAATTTGTAGATTGGGAAAAGCCTGACCCAACCACCAAATTGAGACAACTAAGAGAACACCTACCCACTATCACCTTAGGCATGTATTCCCGTCACTTTAGAGATGAAAGAATCACCTAAAGGGGGGAAATCCCGGTGACCCTAGGGGAAAATGAGATGGAAAGTGAGATGATAAAATGAAATCCCCTATAGGTAAAGTTACTAGATGGAAGAAGGCTTGAGGATGTGTCTCGAGAGTGGTTTAAGGTTGCCAAGTCCTAGGGTATCTACTGAGAGTGTTTGTACCCGCCCGAGACATAAGAAAAACCAACTGTACACAGTATATGTTAGTTGGAAAAGCAAGTTAAGCTTGCTGTCCCTATTTGCAGCAGTTAACAAAAATATATATCAGCAAGAAAACCAATTACTTACTGTAGAAATAACCATCAAAATAATCAAGTATTTATTGGGAAACTAAGCACTAAACATGCAGACTAATTCCCAATACTTTAGCACAAGCCTTGATGGTGAATTAGGGCTGCAAAAATATGTTTTCAGAGATTTTTCAGAGCAGCCAAATGGCTGTAGAAAATATTTTCTGCAGCAGCAACGTTTACCCCAAGGAATTAGCAAAACATTTCCCAACAACAGCCAACATCAAGTAGATTAACAATAACAATTTTCCATTTATTTCCAATGATAAAAGAGTGAGAAATTGAGCTTGAAAAAGAGAGTTTACAGCAGCCCGAATGGTTGTAGCATAACTTTATGACAACAACAAGATATCCTTGACCAATCAAAATGCTTTAGAGGCCTTAGTGAGCTTTAAGAACATAGAATAGATTTTGACTTAGACAATTTCAATATCTCGTGATTTCACATATCCCAATGCAATGATTTTGTTTCTCCAAAGCAAGGAGATTAGTTCCTTTATCTATTGGGTTATGGAGTCATACAATTTAAAGAGCTATTTGAGCTACTTCCTTGGGGGTGTAAGCCCTTTTACTCCTCAAGGAAAGCTAAACTAGCTAGGAAAACCCTAGGAGGGTGTAAGCCCTTTTACTCCTCAAGGAAAGCTAAACTAGCTAGGAAAACCCTAGGAGGGTGTAAACCCTTTTACTCCTCCTAGTATTCCTTTATACAACAAGTTATTTCAAGACAAAATGATGGGATTAGTGGGGTTGTATGCCATATACTCCCCAAAATATTAGAAAATTAACCTTGCAACCAAGAAAATAAACAATAACAAGAGATATTCCTTACCTAGTCCAAGCATTGACAAGAT
>ML830082.1:35192-91974 GCA_009831015.1 Picea engelmannii | reverse complement strand
CATAGCAATTTCACTATCTGAATCATTCTATAAAAAACATTATTACGAAAATGGTGAGATGACTTGAAAAAAAACATACCTTAGAAAGCATCATCAAAAGTATTTATCCTTCCTTGAATTTCGGCCTTCTTTTCTTCACTTTCCTCTGAAATTCAGATTAGATATACTTTGGTTACCTTAGACACATATAGGTATTCAATATGTTCAAGTGTTTCTTAAATGAGAGAGCCTTGCCTCTTATTTATACTCTCCAAGTAGCTTCCTTAAAAACATCTTTTAGGTCACTTTGCCCACTTTCCTTATTTTAGGGTTAACCCACTTCTAATTTCTCCATTAAATTTACTATTGAATTAATTTATTTTGTATTCACTTTGAATTATAGTACACTGATCACTTCACTTTATTATTTACCTTTTAAAATATCTTAAACCACTTTGACTACTTTGACCTTTTGGGGCTTCTAGATGATATATGAGGGTCCTCCAACTTCGTAAGGGAATAACTCTCAAACCGTGAGGAGTTATGTGGTGTTCCACATACCACCAGAAATGGAATGACATGTAATATCCATATAGAATAGTATTACCTCAAAATATATCAAAACTCATATCATTATCCATGAAACAAACTTGGGTCCATTACCCAAACTTGGGTTCTCCAACTTCTCATGACCATAAATCTCTAACCATGAGGAGTTATGTGCCATTCCACATACCACTGGAAATGGAATGAAAAGCACTATCCATATGGATAGTTTCACTGAAAAATTCACTTGTGTTCATCTCATTATTCCACAAATAAGCATGGTTTCTCTAACCATACTTTTAGGATAACTCAATCCGCAAAGTGTCTTCCCACGAGGGCTTTCACCATAAGGGGACCACTTTGGAGTTCATCCATTTCTACTTATTATCAACCATGATAAGTAAATAACAAGTCAGCTTTACATCAAACAATCTTCGGTCCATTACCCAACATTTGTGCTATGGGGCTTTCTTCAAGGGTTGACATCAATGACAACCAACCTTAATCAACAGTTTTGTAATGATTTTATGTTAATTTATCTTCCATTGAGTGATTACGATTTCCTAACATCTCTCATTTTCTTGCAACAGGCCAAAAACGTGATCTAGAACTGCATCCAAACCGTCATCCAGACCTTTATCCAAACCTTCATCCGGCCCTTTTTCCAGGCATTGAACTTCGAGCTCAATTTTTGGGAGGATGAAGCTGAACTCGAAAAATTCGGCATATGGGTTTTGTGCCTAACATGCCTAATTAGGTCCCACATGTGTCGTTTTCTAAAATTTTAGACAGATTGAGAGAAGTTTGTGGTCCTTGATCCAACCCTCCAGCCCTCAATCCGGTACTCCATCCGGCACTCCATTTGCCACTCGATTCGGCACTTGGAGAGCAGTGGAGTTGGAGGTTACCATATCAGCGGGCTTCGATGGGAGAATCAGAAGCATGGGTTTTGTGCCCACTCACCCCCTTCATCTATGGAATTCATCGCATTCATACTTGGTTAGTTGCAGCACCCGCTAGTTGGAGTGCATGAGGTTGTTGGAAAATATGCTTTTTGTTGATGGAATTTAATGTATTTATGTTTTTAGAGAGTGTCGATCCTTCCAGTGGTCGACCTCTCAAGTTGTGTACACACTCTATAAATACTTTTTGGTCTGTGCCACCAAGAGGATGATTTTTATATATACACATAGGAATTATCTTCAATTTCGATGTAAACTTTGTTTTAGTGATTAATATCAATGTCATATTGATTTTGTGACTGTGTTTTTACTTTGAAGTAGTGCCACGACTGTTTGGGGGGGGGACCAGTGGTATGGGTAACTTGTGCATATCAATATATACTTATATTTCTGTATTTGGATTTTATCACTTACTGATTTCGAATTTCTTCTTTAAATTGTATCACTGTGTATATCTCTTCTAACTTGCAGCTCGCTTCTTGGATTGTATGTGTATTACAAAGCATTTATAATCATCTATATTTACTTGTTTATATTATGATACCTAACACTTTTTTATGCAGGTTGCAATTTAATTGTTTATAATTTATTTACCTATGCTATCATAGCTTTCTATTTCTGTTTATAAAATTGTAAATCATTCCATAGTTTGGTCACTTATGCAGTGTTTCTCTTAGCCATATCTACTTTATTAGATTAGGTCAATTGCTTCTTGCAGATTTACATAAATTTTTCGCTTTATTTCCAACATTAGAATGCTAGGATCATAGTTTATTTTGAATTATGATTTTTAAAATTATATCCTGGTTATGATTTTTAATTAGAATTAGTTATGAGCTTATAGCCTTGCATGAATTATTAATTTTGTACAGAGTATTTTCTAGTATCAGTGTGATAGAACAAGTGATTGATTTTGAATCTCTTTGCACAAGGTTTATAGACTATAGTAGACTAGTGTAAGGATAAGAGTAATTGTGAGCTTGTCTTAATATAGGGTTCAGTTTGAAGAATTGATGTTGAAGGCATGCTTACTTATTCAAATATTACTTCCTTATTCAAAGAGTTTCTTTCTTAGACTAATTGTTCATAGTGATGGAGTTCTCTTCAAGACTTGATTACTTAGAATAATGAGCTCACCATTCATAGTCGTATATTACTCTGTAAATTTAAATTAAAGATATTCATTATTTGAGTTTATTGGCATTAGATTAGGCTAGGCTAGGATAGATTAGATCTCTAGACCTACACATACAGTGTTGGCACCTCGAAGTCTACGAGCCCCGGGTTGACAATTTAATGTCGAAATAGATAGCATATATTTCACTCGACATTTTTGGTGCCATTGTCGGGGAGTTGGTAAATAGATTAGAGCATAGGTAGGTAAGTTGATTTTAATTACACAACAAGGGTGATGAGAAACTTTAAGACGAGAGGTAAGAACCTGTGCATCCATTTTAGTGGGTTTCTCCAAATCCTTTTTATTCCCTTTCCGCAAGAGTGTTTACTTTTTCTGCAAGTTTTCTCACTTTTCTTTGTTTGTTTACTTTTCTTAGTGTGTTTACTTTCTTGAAATTTACTCTTCTGCAAGCGTGTTTATTTTCCTACGAAAGTGTGTTTTATCTTTCCTACAAGGTGTGTTTACTTTTCCGCAATTTAGTTTTCCTTCAAGTGTTCTTATTTTATAGCAAGAGTGCTTTATTTTTATTTATTTTATGCAAGTTTTGTTTCTTTCATGCAAGTGTGCTTCCCTTTCACAAAGTGTGTTTATTTTTCCTTCTAGTGTGTTTAATTTCATACATGTATGAGTTTGATTTTGTTGCTGCAATCGTATTTTATTTTACGCTTTGATTTCTTTCCTGCAAGTGTGATTTATTTTATGCAACTGTAGTGTGTTTGGTTTGCACAAATCTACTTCAAATATGTATTTCATTTTTTAGGTAGTTGTGATTAAAATCTTAAAAATATATATAATAATAATAAAAAGGTTGTTTTAAGAACCCCGGACACTAATCCATGTGTGAAGCAAGATCCATAACCCAGTAGAATGAATTCGAAGGTGACCATTAGTTTGGAAGAACTCTCTCAAATCCTAGCAGCAGCTCGGATTTCACATTTTCAGGAAGAACATATATTGAAAATAGTCAAGAACTTATCTACCTCTTCAAAAATGATAAAAGAACCAAAGTCCCATGATCTACAAAAAGATTCTATTTGCCAAACTTCAGAAGGAGCTGAAAAAATGGAGACTACATCAGATGGAGATTGACCATTAAAACCTGATATTGAGGAGTTCTTAGCAAATCCTTTATATACTTTAGAAACCAATCATCTAGAAGAAGAAGATCTGCATGGCATGATGAAGGAGAGAATAGAAATTATTGTTGATGAACATCAAGATTACATTGAAATTTGGTTTCAAGAAGTCATCAGGCCACAATACTATTCTCTTCTTCAACACCTTCTGATGGAAAAACAAGTAGGTTGGTTGGTTCTTCATATCCAGGTAATAACTGCGGTAACTTTTCCATATGTGGATATGGGTATTGTTATCCCTCTATAAATTCCCAGAGGTTGTCTCTAGGTAGAAGAAATTTACTAGAGGTAACTTTATCCAACCACTTCAAAACTGGGATCTAGCCCTTCCAATTTCAGAGAGGGATCTCTCTGTAAAATTTAACTTTGTTTTAGATTTTAGATGTTAGGCTAGTTAAATAAATGAGACTGTGTTGTTTGTTTTATAAAAATGGCTGAAATGTCGCTTACGCATCCATTGGGCTATGGGGTCTATTTTATGAAGCTCGAGATCAACGTACAAATTTATATAAGGTATTCTCACAGGGCAGGATAATGCAACTGTTAGATTCTTTAGAATTAAATGATGGATAGCAGAAAAGATGAGATAATCAATTATAACCAAGAAGCATTTAAGAATTTATTAATCATAACATCAGAAGATAAACATTTAGATCTTTAAAAGCCAGAAATAGAGTATACAAAGATAAATTATGCAACTTCAACTTATTTTAAACGATCAGATATAGAAAACATAAATGATTATGAAGATAGGAAAAACCATTCAACTGAGAGGAGAAAACATCACCAATAGCTAACATGCAGGAATCCTGTGAAATGTCCTTTTATTACTGGTAGATCTCTGATAAAAAATTACAGTGCTTACATTTTGCTTGGGTGTAAAGATCAACCCTCAATACTTCTAAGTTTGAAGTATTCATAACAAAAATTACTAACAACCCTGTCATTAATGATCAGGATGTGGAAGATTCTAAATCTAACTGACTGGATAACAAGATACAAAAATATAGGAACTGATGATGATCTGTTGTATCCTTCATGCTAATTTTGGGGAAGGCCATTAGTGTGTCATTCACGTGACTTTGACTGCTCTACATTCTAACTCGGATGGTACACTTCATCTCTCATTCGATCAAATTGCACAGATCCTCCCATCTTTGTTGACTGGGAATGGTTACTTTGAGAAGTCTTCAATAGATTTCATCCATTTATGTATATTTGGAAAAAGTCGGCTTGGTGATGAAAATATATTTGATTTCATGTTGCATACTGAGGTCCAGCTACAGAGTTTCTAGAAATGCCTTGCCTGTTATGCTACCCTGAATTCCTAAAAACTTGGAATTGTCCTTGGCCACCGTGGTAATCTTATGTTTGTAGTCAGAAAGGGTCATTAGCTTATCATTTAGAACCAACAAACCAAGAAGACATTTCTTCTATAACACATCAATCTTGCTGAAGAATATTTGAACCCCGATATCCATGTTCTGGAATTTCTCCTCCAGCTGCAACATTAATCATCTTTTGGTCAGAAATCTTTTGACCTCGAGGATAGTTTATGTTCTGTCTTCAATATTCAGGTCTTCCATCTCTTCCCTAGTTTTTGAATTTAGAAACTTAACGATTTCATTAGCTTCTGTGGGAATTTCCCCTAGCTCTCCTTTTATCTTGTCTATAGCCTGCCTACTCCTCAACACGAGTTCATGTTGTTCAAACATGATTTGCACCATGGGCCATATTTCATTTATGGATTTGGAGATATCCATCCAAATGTTCTCCTTATCGTTTGCCATTGTTTTGCCTCCCACTGTTTGCTTTTGTAGCTGATGTATTTCCTGCTTGATATTTTCTGATGTTTGCCTCTCAATGTTGTAGCTTGTCTGGTAGGAAAACTTGAGCTCCTGGATATTCTCAATCTCTTTGTTCATTCTATTGATTTTCGTTCCTTGTAGGTTCATCTCCTCCATTGATTTTGCTAGCTCTACAGTGTTTTCCAGTTCTGTCAGTGGGGTGGCTGATGGAATTTCTGCAGTGGTGGTTGTTGATGATTTTGTTTTGAGGGGAACTACACTCAGTGGGATGACTTCCATGGGTGTTGCATGTTCCTTCTCTTTACTAGCCTCTCCATCCCTACTTCCATCTCTTTTATCTGTACATTTTGTTCCATGATCAACTTTAGCATCTCTTCCTTTTAACCTTCTGTCTCAGCCATCTCTTTGGCCTATGAGTCTTCTGTAGGTGGAAGTTTTAGTTTCTTCCTCAAAGATGTTATGACAACATTATTTTTCTTGAGCATCTCCTCAGCTAATTTCACATTTGAGGGGTCATACCCAATTTTGAGCACCAATTATTCTAAGGACTTAATCTTGTTATCCTTTGCAAAGGATGATATTTTCTCCATCTTTAATTGGGTTTGAACATTATTCAGAGCAACCTGTAATTTGGCAGTAGAAGTGGAAGCATTGGCTAATGTTGAGAAAATTATTTCTCCAGTCTAGCTATGTAGATCCATCTAATCAGCTAGTTGTACATCTCTGGTGTTAAAATCCAATGTAGCCCTCTTGTAATCAGTGATTTCTTTTGGATGGGGCACTTGTGCCTGCAAAAATGCCATGTGCATTCTCCCTTTCTCTGTATAAAAAGATGATAACAATCTGTGTTGTGGACGTTTGCTTCTAGAACTGAGCATAGGTGTTGTTGGTCAGCATCTCATTTTTCTTCTTAATCAAATCATACTTTTCAAAAATGCTTAGTTTTGCAGATCATGGTGGAGCTTGGGTAATCACAGTAGTAACAGTCTGCTTCTTTGAGGAAGAAGTAGACATCATTTGATGACTTCTTGAGAAAGGTGATGAATGCTCCCCCTCATCTATTATGGTAGACTGGGTCTCTTCCTCTCCAGACTTGTCAGTAGTGTGAGCAGTCTTAGACCTTTTCTTGTACACCTGGAAGTCCTCCGCTGACACTTCAGTGACTAAAGGTGAGACATCCTTCGTGAGTCTTTTCTCCTTAGGTACCTATGGTGTAGTGGTTTGTGAGATGACAACTGGAGTGGACTGTGGTTTTGTGTCTTCCAAAGTGTTTACCTCCCACTTCATCTGGTTTGCAAATTTCTCGATCTCTGGTTTGAGTGCATGAGCATATGGAAAACTTTTGTTCTTCAATATCATCTCTGCAATAATCCCACACAAATCATAGTGCCACAAGAAACTTGTGCCGAACTTCATTTCTTTTAATAGTTTGCCTGTCTCTTCCCTGGCAGCTCGACTATTGCAAATAAAGGGTCTTATCTTCCCTTTGATTCTCATTTGTTGTTTCTTTTTCAGAGATACAAAATGTATATCGTCTGAATTGATCATTTTCCTAATGTACTCCAAGGTGAATATTCTTACAGGCAAGTATTTGGGCAGCTTATAGGGAGCTAACTCACACCCATATACTCTGATCTTTGTGTGATTCTGATACAAATACTAGTCTCCAGTCTTGGAGAGGTCCGAGAGGTGTAAGATTCTTTGGACCTCCTCATTTATCCTCAGCTCTTTTCTACCATTGAGCATGCTTACCATTGGGTGGTAAAACTGCTCAATAAATTGTTTGAAATTAAACTCAGTGGAGTTTTTTCTAAGCAGTGAAGTCCAAGAGGTGACATACTCTGGTTTACCGTCTCAGTCCATTTTCTACATAGGGAATGAGAGCCTCTTCTTGAAAGAACATGAACATGTAAGCCAGTATTGAAGAATACTGGAACATGCCCTGTGTGGTGAATTTGAAAAGATGTTTGTGCATGTTCTCGGCTAGAAAACTGTTGTAGTCGAATTGGGTGGTGGTTTTTTCTTCGGCAGAGAAAATAGATAGAAAACCCAAGATGGGGTCATCTGCCCATTCGTCTAAGAAATAACCAAGCAAACAACATAATGATGATATGATTTGGTTTCCCTTTTCTAAAAACATGGAGGAATGGTAAGGGGGATTTTTCTTGGGGAATTGAGCATCCTGTGGGAGGAAAAACTCAAAAATATGAGCTCTCTAGGGAAAAGACAGATTCTAGTACTTTTTAGTTAGAACTTCAAGGGTGAAAGGAGAGGTGGATTCGGCTCTGGATATTTGCATCATTTGATCAATAGAATCGGGTGTGATAGTGAAAAGGGTTTCTCCAGACGATGAAACAATGGCTCTCTGATCGGGAAGGTAATGTGTTTGTAACTTGAGGGTGAACTCGGGAAAATGGTGGATTTGGGGAAACATATACAGGGGGATATTGGACTCGCAGAGCCCAATCCCATCACTTTGATCTAGGAAAGTGTCCCTGAACTAGGAATGCAATTCGGCAAGATCAAATTCACACCTAGTCTCTAAGATCAGGTAGTCTTTATTGGCTAGTGGGATCCGATCGAGATCAACAGGAGGCGGGAGGAATGGATTTTCCTCGACCTCTGATTTTTTAGATTTTGGCACCATCACTTCAAAGGTACCTGCAATTGAAGCAAAAAATGTTAGTGGGTAATGGCTATGGCTAGATCGTTGACTGAAACAGTGAGGTAAAAATGAGTTTCTGGTGTGCGGAGAGTGTGAATAGTGTGCAAATGGTGGAAATGGGGTTAAAATTGGGCGAACGGGTATCCATTGGGTGCGAGGGATAGGTCAACAGACTAATGCGTATGTTAGCCTGTAATAAATGGCCAATAGATCACTCAGGATATGAGGTGGCAAGTGAAGGAAAGGTGACAGGTGTGCCAGGGTGATGTGGAGGGCGGTGATTGGAAGATGGGCGAAATGGATGTGACCTGTGACAGGTGAATGGAGGGGAATACATTGGTAGAGTAATGAGATGGGACTTATAAGAGGAGATAGTGGGATGTGACGTCATGAGGCGACGGTGGTATAGGAATTTCAGTATGGTAGTATGTCGGAGGGGGAGTAGGAAGTAAATGGTTTGGAGCGGAGGGGGTCCGATGTAATGGATTGGAGACACATTAGGAAGGGGCCCACTGGGGAAAACCGCCCATATTGGACCCCATCCCACCATTAAAAGTAGAACTGTCAGGGGGGGTCCAGAATCTATTGTTGGTCATAGATCTAAGCACCGCTAGATCAATCGTAGATCTATGCATCTCCATATAAGAACCCCCCCACCGTTAAAGGTAGAACAATCAGGGGGGTATGGAATTTCCTTTCAACCGTAGCTCTCGGCGTTGATGGATCCATCGTAGATCTGTGTGCGCTTCTTAATCTTCGAGCGCAAATCAAAATACAAAGTGGAAACTTAGGATAGTGCTCCTATGTGGGTTTTTCGCCGCTTCCCTTGCATTTTTTCACCATGGGGTTAGGAAACACACTTCAAACATCCAAATCATGAATTTTCATCAATCATCATGCATGTTTTATTGAAGAAAAGTTGGCTAGCCTATGTTCTATTCTACCTACCTACACATTTAGCCCAGATTAAATTGTTGGACTAAGAAATTACTCTATCCTAGGGATTTTTGATCAAGTTTAAACAGTTTGGTCAAATTTATTCACTAACTAACCTATCTACTTGGCTAAGATTAAACAGTTTAGCCAAGTCTTATTCACTAAGCCTATCAACATAAATTTAAAATACCTAACCATGATTAAACTATATGGATCAAGTCATTATTATTGCATGGGGCTTTTATCCATTTTCTTTTATGCCCTCTTTTATTCTTTTTCTTTTCTTTTCTTTTTCTTTTCTTTTTTCTTTTCTTTCTTTTCTTTTTATTTTCTTTCTTTTTGAAAATAATTGGCAAGAATGAAATATTATTTCCAAACAAACTACATCAAGAGTAAAAATCTCCAATCACCAATTGATCCTATGAAATATTGGGTTATAACAGGTATGTTTCTTATCTTGCTTCATACATGGTTACAATGGAAAAGTTCTTACACTTGAATAAATATTTTCCTTTCTTTTTAGGTAGAGTAGGATAATACATAAAGGTTGCATGTTGTTAGTTTATCTTAAAGTCTAATGCAACCTTATTTTACATTTTATTTTTAATAAAAGAAATATGAGATACATGTTCCTGTGACTTGATCTCATTGATCTCATCATTTTTTTATATTTTAGAGTGTGTTTTTTCACAAACAGTTTTAGAAACATTTTTCAGGTATTCATCTAACAATAAGTGGACCACTCCAAGGAGACATAAAGGGAAGTATTTTACTTCATAACAATATGTTTCTATGCTTAAACTTTGTTTTCTGCTTAAGCACCAATTGAATAATGAATATTCTTATCATGATTAGAAACTGTTTGCTTTAAATTAGCCATTTTTTTAGATTTCTATCTTCCTTTCTCTCATGGAATCTTTCATGGCAGCTGCTCATAACCTCCACCACTAGAGGACATAAGGAAGTGACACTTTGTTTTATCAAACCTAGAGGTTACTAGTACAATTTCCACAAGAACCCTGAGTAGGTGAGTAAAGTATCTTTATGAAAGAGTAGCAAGAAGGTATGATTAGCGATTAACCATGGAAACATCAATATAACTTCAAATAGAAGATAATGAGTAGGGACTATAGATACCTTTTTGTTATATTCCAATGGTACCATCCACCACACATTAAAAATTCATGATTGTACCATATATTCAGAATTGATATGCCCACTTAAGTATCCCTTACATCAGGACAATCTATAAGAAATCCATAAAGAAGAATCATCCTCTAACTCAAATACCATCCCAGTCCAAAACAAAAAAAAATTCAGAGTTGCCTCCCCATATCCTTACAAAAAGAAATATTCATACACACATATTAAAAGATGGTGGACCAGTCCTTTCCATAAAAGGGTGTAAGAGGCTAACCCATCGGGATACTGAACAGGTTTGCTGGCAGTGGGTATTGGCCTATGGTATGACTAGGTAAACCAATCGGAGTACTGAACAGGCTTGCTGGCAGCGGGGAATTCTACCTAGAGAGGGTGATGATTTGACAAACAATAAATAAAATCCTAATCTTAAAATGTGTCCTAATGTATGACACTACTTGTAGGAAAATATGAAAAGAAGTATGCATGGTTAAGAAAAGGTAAATGAACTCCATCAATATTCCATTGGGAACTAACTCTAAGACAATATTGAGACTCTCTCAACTACCTCTTCTTAACTATATGTAGGATGTTATATCCTACTAGTGGGGCCATATTTTAAATCATATTGTCAAGATAATGTGTGAAATTTATCTCTACACTTGGAAGCCATAAATCTTAGGCTATTGGGAGGATTGATTGGTTTCCTATATCTTTGATTGTGAAGTGTCACAAGACATTGGAGTGGGGGAGGTGTTTCCCGAGCTAAAACAAATGCTAAACACTACCCATCTGTATTACAAACCAATGAGAAGAGTAAGTAGGATCTATGTCAAATTATGTCATATTGTATTTTTACAATATCTCAGGATATTATATCAGCAGTCGTTTGTATTGCCATGATAAGATTTATACTATTGACATAATTTTATGTGTGTATAATTAATAAGCATGTTGTGCATTATACTTTACAGTTTCTCTTTTCAATCTATGTTTATATCTAATACAAGGGAAGACTACTTACACTCAAATATTCCTTGTAATAGTTACATTTTGATGACAAAGTAAAATAAAGATGGATTTTACAATCCTATCCATGCTCTTGTTCACCATGCTTGCCAGAAATCTTCCAATCTGAGTAATATGGGAAAATGTCTTCTTACTATTGGATAGTTTTTCACCTATACATGAGGACTAGATGTAGTACCATATGGAGGACTGGGTGGAGTACCAGATAAGGTATTGTATAAAGGTTGCAACTGCAAATGCGATTTTCATTCAGGTATGATCATTAGGGTTTGATTATATTTATTGAAGTGATGAATTAAGATTACTAAAGGTGTTGTATCTATCTTTTACACTTGTTAAAAGGGAGAATTTAATTTATGATTTCATTTTATGATCATAATTTCTAAGTCTTCGACTTGGACACTGATCAAATCTTTTATGTGATTTGATTTAACCTCCAACTACCACAGATCCTATCCAATTGTCCTATGACCATGAAATCCTTCACAAGAAACTTATAGAAGATTATGCAAAAGAATTTGAGCCTGCCAAAGAAATCAAGATTAAGCTTGTCACACCTAGTCTTCCTCACAAGGCCACTGTTACACCCTCTCCTCAGATTCCTACAAATTCTACCAAATATGACATGCCTTCTACATATACTAAGAAGCCTAAATGTTACTCTCTTGAACAATCTGATCAATTCCCAATTGTTGAGAAATTGCAAAAAGAGAATGCTCAACTGATCCAACATCTCGCAGAAAGTGAAACCGTGGATCATCATTTTCACCATGAAAATGTTATCCTTCAAGAAAAGTTAAATTATCTAGGACATGAGGGAGAGGCCTCTAAATCTAATCTACCGCCTCCATAAGTATAGCGATGTATGGTGACCCATTTTTGTTGCAGAGGGACCTGCAAACTCTTAGGCATGGGGGAAATGATGACTTTGTGTTTTGCCTTTTTTTTTATGTCCAAATCTCTTTTTCATATGGAAGTTATACACTCTATATTTTTATTTATCTCTTTTTGAAGGTATTATCAGGTTTTATGCATCAATACGCAATGGAACAACATGAGGTATGTGTAATCGGTGTTTTGTAATGATTTTATGTTAATTTATCTTCCATTGAGTGATTATGATTTCCTAACATCTCTCATTTTCTTGTAACAGGCCAAAAACGCGATCTAGACTTCCATCCAGACCCTCATCTAGACCTTCATTCGTACCTTCATCCGACCCTTTTTCTAGGTAGTTAACTTCAATCTCAATTGTGGGAGGATGAAGTTGAATCCAAAAAATCTGGCACATGGGTTTTGTGCCTAATATGCCCAATTAGGTTCCATTTTGGTTGTTTCCTAACATTGTTGATGGATTGAGAGCAATTTGTGGTCCTTGATCCGACCCTCTAGCCCTCAATCCAGTACTTCATCCAACACTCGATCCGACACTCGAACCGCAATGGAGTTGGTGGATAGCATATCGATGGGCTTCGATGGGAGAATCAGAAACATGGGTTTTGTTCCCACTCATGCCCTCCAGCTATGTAACTCATCGCATTCAGCCTTGGGTAGTTGTAGTGGCCTCTATTTTGAGCGCATGAGGTTGTTGGACAAGATTCTTTATGTTGATGGAATTTAATGTATTTCTTTTTTTAGAGAGAGTTAACCCTTATAGTGGTCAATCTCTCAAAATGTGTACACAATCTATATATACTTCTTGGTATGTGCCACCAAGAGGATGATTTTTGTATATACACACAGATATTATCTTCAATTTCGTTGTAAACTCTATTTTGGTGATTAATATCAATGTCATATTGATTCTGTCTCTGTGTTTTTACTTTGAAGTAGTGGCATGACTGTCTGGGGAGCCCACGAGTGGTCTCGATAACTTGTGTGTATCATTACATACTTATATTTATGTATTTTTCTTTTATCACTTACTAATTTCGAATTACTTCTTTAAATTGTATCATTGTGTATATCTCTTCTAAGTTGCAACTCGCTTCTTGGATTGTATGTGTATTACAAAGTATTTATAATCATCTATATTTACTTGTTTATATTCTTATACCTAACACTTTTTTATGCAGGTTGCAATTTAATTTTTTATAAGTTGTTTACCTATGCTATCATAGCTTTTTGTTTCTGTTTATAAAATTGTAAATCATTCCACATTCTAGTCACTTATGCAGTGTTTCTCTTAGCCACGTCTACTTCATTATATTAGGTCAATTGATTCTTGCATATTTACATAAACCGTTCGCTTTATTTTCAGAATTCTAATGTTAGGATTAGAGTTGATTTTGAATTATGATTTTTTTAATTGTTTCCTGGTTATGATTTTTAATTAGAACTAGTTATGAGTTTATATGATTTCATGAATTATTAATTCCATACAGAGTATTTTCTAGTATCAGTGTGATAAAACAAGTGATTGATTTTGAATCTCTTTGCACAAGGTTTATAAACTATAGCAGACTAGCGTAAGGATAGGGTTTTCTCCCTGTAAGATAAGAGTAATTGTGAGTTTGTCTTAATATAGGGTTCACTTTGAAGAATTCATGTTGAAGGAGTGTTTACTTATTCAAAGATTGCTTGCTTATTCAAAGAGTTTCTTGCTTAGACTAATTGTTCATAGTGATAGATTGCTCTTCAAGACTTGATTACTTAGAATAATGAGCTCACCATTCATAGTTGTAGATTACTCTATGAATTTAAATTAAATCTCTTCATTATTTGAGTTTATTGGCATTATATTAGGATAGGATATGCTAGATTAGAGATCTAGACCTACACATACAATGTTGGAACCTTGAAACCTACAAGCCCCAGGTTGAAAATTTAATGTCAAAATAGATAGCATCTGTTTCACTCGACATGCCCCCAACATGACTTGCAGTGATTGGTTACTTGTATTCAACATGACTCACAGAGTTTGTTGACATAAGTCCAACATGACTAGTTACAGTTTGTGAATTAATGCCAGTATCATTCACAATGACTGGGGTTGTTCTCCCAACATGATTCACATAGTTCTATTTCTTTCCCCCAACATGAATTGTAGAGGTCGATGACTTGTCTTCAACATGACTTACAGAGGTTGTAGACATAACTCCAACATGACTAGAAAAGTTTGGTTTCATGCATCTAGGATAACTCATAGTGAGTGGTTTCTTTCCCCTAGTATGACTAGCAGAGGCCAGGTGCAGGTCTCCAACATGACTCACAGAGGTTGGCGACAGGTCTCCAACATGAATTACAGAGGTTGGCGACTTGATGCTAGTATGACTTGTAGGGACTAGACATTTTCCCCCAACATGAATAGAAAAGGCTGGTGGAACTTCTACAACATGATTCACAGAGGTTGGAGACTTCTTATTCTTACTCTTCCTCTTCCTATTCCTTTTATACCTTTTGTTACTAGTAGCAAGACTTTCACTTTAAGAGGGAGAAGGAGAAGGAGTAGAATTCATGGATGAAGAAGGGAAAGGATCAACATCCATATGATTCCCATAACATAAATTTCTTATCTAAGAAGAATTAAGAGCATTCAAGACATTCAAAGTGGTCCACAACCAAACCAGTGGTCCTGGTTTCATTCTTCCAGCATAACTCATATCGATTTGTTTCTTTCCCCTAAAATGAATAGCAAAGGCTGGGTGCATGTCTCCAACATGACTCACAGAGGTTGGCGATGAGTCTCCAACATGAGAGGTTGGACATGATTCTCCAACATGACTTGTAGAGGTTGGAGACTTGATGCTAGTATGAATTGCAAGGACTAGAATTTTTCCCCCGGCATGACTAGAAAAGGTTGGTGGCACATATCCAACATGATTCACAAAGGTTGGATACTTCTTATTCTTACTCTTCCTCTTCCTATTTCTTTTAGACTTTTGGTTACTAGTAGAAATACTTTCACTAGAAGAGGGAGAAGGAGAAGGAGTAGAATTCGTGGATGCAGAAGGTAAAGGATCAACATCCATATGATGCCCATAAAATAAAGTGCTTATCTGAGAAGCATCAAGAGAATTTGGGACATTTAGAGTGGTCCATGACAAAACTAGTGGTCCTACATTCAACCCAAGAATGTTCAAAGTGGCCATCAAGGGGGTACCAACATTTGCAAAGAAATGAAAAGCATAAGAACCCTTGTTAGAAGGGGTACCTTGGTTGGTATCCTCAAGAACTTTGGACATGACATTATTATGCATAGATTTTTCCATTCTAGGCTTGTTCTCGCTTGAAAAATTCTCACACATTGGCTCTGTTGAACCAGTGGTAAAAAATGTACACCTACTAGGAAATGGCTCCATGATTTCAAGAGAAATACTAGAGGTCCTTCCTGACTAGCGGAGATGTTGGTCGACCACCCTGAATAAATCATCCAAAAGAGGTGATATTGACACAACATAAGGTTAACTATACAAAGTAAAAAGTCCAAAGATAAACATCACAAACAAACAACTTCTTCAAAACTTCATCCCGGGCGAATGAGGTCCCGAGTCCAAAGCAATGAAAAAGTGGGAAGGGACCTTTGAGATACTAGCACGGGTTGATCAAGTCTCGAGATTGATGAATGAAGGAGTGAGAAGAAGTTTCCCTAACCTCCACTAACCAAACTTATTCATATCAATTACCCTTACTTCATGGGGAACCCTCCAATAGTACTAAAAATTTTGATACGACGTCTGCCTCAGGTACCACAAGAAACCCCCCTGTAGTCACCTATAAGATACCTAGGAAAAGAAACTATGGATACTAACTCACAGTCAATGTTTGGGGGGTACATTAAAAAATTGGGATGGAGATAATGGGAAGGATAACATATTTCAAATCTCTTCCATAGGACTATTTATAAAAGGGCCAGTGTCACTTCATAAAATCGCAAACTAAGTATGAAGCTTCTAGAGAAATGACACCAAGAGGGCCAGTATCGCTTCAGGAAAACTTCAAGTGAGTTTGAAATTTGTAGAGGACTAATTCCAGATGAGTCAGTTTCACTTCAAGAAAAAAAACCCAAATATGCTCAATCTGCTACACTTGGTCGAGTTTCAGAGGGATTATCTCCTCTACTCTTCCTCACACGACCTTGTGTTTATCTCCTATGTTATAGGAGGCTCCCGGCTATTCCTATATGATAGTTGTGTTTTAACTCTACCTATCTCATTCTCCTATGCTTATTTACCATCCTTGGAGATTTATCTCTCCAATCCTAATCCAAGGTCCTAACCCTGAATTTGTTTGTGAAACCTACAACTAAACATTCTAGTGATTTTTAAATTAAGCGTTAATTTTAGTTGACTTTTTTACTGAGGGGAACAAGAATGAAACATATTATGTTTGTATGAATTGAGAAGAAAAATATTTAAGAACACTTTTCTTAGTAAACAAACTTGTCCTTCAAAGGAAAACATGCAATACACTTATTTTTTACGAGCTTTTCAAAATGGAAAGATACATTTTTGTTTGTATGCAATATCTAAGATTACTTTGAAATGAAAACCTAAAATGTTCTTTTCTTTTGAATGCCAATGCAAACTACATGTCACTCTAAGCTAGGTGCAAAATAGAGTATAAAAGAACTTTACAAAAAAAAAAATATTTTATTTTTATCAAAAGGATACTCAAAACCGAAATAACTAACATTTTCAAAGCAAGAAAAAGTGCATAACAAACCTAAGTTCTAGAAAAAGAGTTATTTTATTGAAAACTTGAAAGGAAAGGGAACAAGAGAAGAAACAACCAACAATGAATGTATTTTTTGTATTTGTTTTTCTAAATGGGATCAAAATACAAATACAATGCAAATTTGTATTTTCTTTTATGAACAAGTGAAAGAGGGAAAAGATTAATAAAGAAGACAACCTAGAGTCACTGGATCACAACAAAGAACTGGAAATATCATCCAATCACTCAAAGACTAATGTTTCAACCCACCTAAAAACCTTATATACCAAAATATCAACCAGTCATTGAGAAAGAACCTTTTAATCAAAAACTCAAGTTTACAAAGGCTTGATGTGACTTTAAAAAACAAAAATAGCCAAAGAAGATTCATACAAGGTTGAACATCCAACCTAGAACTTCCTAGACACCAGAAAATGGCCTTAAAAGAAAATTTCCAAAAGTATACACAACTTTGTACATTGCAAATTGCGTACGTATGCAACTATAACTGAAGTGAATCACATATATATGTGGTTCATACACAAGCAAAGTGCATACATATAAGAAAATACTCAAAACAAAAGAGAATATGTAAACAACAAGCAAGGTTCTAGGAACTGGAAATGAGTTTTTAGGAAGTAAATGATTGACAACAAGCCCAAAAACAAGAAAAAAAACCATCACAAGATCCCCTTAAACCGACCCAAACTAGGAGAAAAATATCCCTAGTATGGTTAGCAATTTTGTTATGGTATTTTCAACCCTATGACCTTGGGTCTATGTCACAACAGATATTAACCACATATTAAAGATTGACCTACCTACGAACATACAAATAAACAAAAAAATGATAAGTTATAGAAGAGATAGAAAGCCCTCGTACCTTGTATCCCAATGTTTGATGTAGATCCTCACTCTCGACCTTTGACTTGCTCTAGACTTTTTCCTTTACAAACCTACAAAACAAATCAAATGGAAATCGTAGCAAAGTAGTTATCAAATCAAGATATAAATGCAATATGTGAACTTAGATATGTAGAAAAAAAACAACATATACAAACGAATTAAACACAATTGCACATAAATGGAGGGAAGAGAACTCTTTTATTTATCATCAATAGATAGGTAAGTTAGAACCTAATCATGGTTGATGGAACCATCTTGAAGCCAACTTTCTAAGCTCCTCAACTAAACCCCTCAAGCATAAACTTAACAATAGAGAGCTTCCTTGCATGACACAGAAGGGATAGGAACACACTCGACGGTCATATAGGAGAGAGGAAGGGATGCTTGAAAATAGATTTCCATGTCTAGAGATGCTACTCAGAGATTTGAGGAATAGGGAAGCTTGCAAATGGATAAAAATTTCTTTCACCAAAGTGGTATCCCCTGTCTACATCCCCATAGGTTCTCTTACACCATCCTAAAGAGGTTGAGATGGTTACATTTCATTTTGTACCAGAAATTGGGGGTTTAGGAGCAGGAAAACCCATAAACCCCACACGAAATTAAGGAATATTTTATTTTTTCACAAAATTAGGGGTTTACATGATTTTCAAATAGGAAAATAGTGCATGTACACTAATATCACATGGTTGAATAGCATAAATCAACAAAATTATATTATTTTAGATTATTTTGTTGAAGGATATTGGGATTTATATTTCGAAGCTGAGGAATGGACTTGGCCATCTCAAAAATACATCATGGAGTGGAAATTTGTGATATAACAGTATGAATAGATGTAAAATGATAAAATCCAAAATCTACAATTTGAACCACACAATTTGGAGGTCATATGAGTCTTAGGCGTTCATTTTACAATAAGACAGTTTTACCCTCCATTTTACAAAAAGTATTCAATCTTGGTTCAAGGTAGCAATCCTTAGTCATTATAAATGCACTTTGGATGATATATATATATATATATAATGTTATTAAATTCACCCCAAAACTTAGATCACTAAATTTGGAGCTATATAGAAGCATGGGTGTGCATTTCTATTAGGTCACTTTTTATTATTTTGGTCTCTCAATTTACGAGGAACTTTCCTCTTTTATGTTTGCAAATGAAAATATAAATATGTAGATGGGTTTAAAATGATATAATACGCCCTCAGAAACTTGAATCACTCAAATCTCAGGCATCATAAGACCTGGGTGTTCATTTTTGTGAAGCCTGGTGTGCATTTATGCACAAAGGCGGAATTTATAGTTTAAAAGAAAAACATGTTTTTCTTAAGTGTGAGTGTGCATTTTTAGATGTGGCGGCTCTAACAAGATTGAATTGGGGTTTTATGCAATAATAGAAACCCTAATACTAATAGTCTATATCATCAAATATCAAGAACATTGTCATCTAAATCTATCTCAACCTCTTCAACATCTTAATCTAACACATTTAACTTCTCCCTGTGTTAAATTGTATCATAAGAATGGATTTTGGTGTATAACATCATTTTGATTTATTTTTGTACTTTATTATATCATCACCAGAACTCCAACACCCATTCAAATAATATAATATACGTCAATCTTTTGACAACGTTGTAGTGTTGTCACTCCGATGGAATTTGACCACCCTAGCATCACAACTCCGATGGGCGTTTCCCGCCCTTGCATCACTACATCGACACTCTGATAGATTTACCATACAATATCATTGGACTACTGACATACTATTCCCTTCATACCGTCGCAGATCCGATGGTGGTGACCCACCATAAGGTCACAATTTTGATGGCATGTTCATCGAATTTTAATGGAATTTACACATGTTATCATTGTAGTAACATCTAATGTCTTCAGTCTTGTGAAGACCGCTCAGTTTATGAAATATTCTGGATAATGCCATGTGGTAAACTTTTGTGTCAAACGAATGATAGCTATATGCTTGTCGCCATTGAAACACTCCTTTGCGATGAAATTATGCTTGATTAAATCTCTCCACAATTTCCACAAGGCATTTTTTATGCCAGTGTTACCCATGATTTTGGTCATCATGATGATGTATTGATGATGGTGTACTCAGGCTCTTCATAAGAACTTTCTCCTGAGAAAAGTTACTTTCATATCTTCCCAGAAAACTCATTTTTAAAGAAGGTTCCCAGGCTGCATATACATTTGGGTGCGAGAATGACCCATTCTCGTAGGCTTCTTTAATCTAGGGTACGAACTTCTCACAATGTGTTGAATAGTCAGGGTGCGAACTCTTCCTAAAGCATGGAAAAAAGATGAATTCTCGATGCTTCTAGAAGGGAATATTCTAGAAGGATGGGTTGGCATTCGAATGGTTATCCTAGTACTGGATTCCCTGATATTTTGGGATCATTATTATCCAAGTAACTATCTCATTCTCTCCTATATATTGAGGGAATTCTCATGGAAAAGGTTAAGCAAGATTCACTGGAGAATTGGCGAAAGAATTGTGTGAAGGACTTAGCATTGAACAACAGCTTGGAGACTCAAGCAAGTCTATCAAGAGGAGTTGATCTTCTTCATGCAAAGATTGAGCAAGTGTGTGTGTCGGAGCCAAAATCCATCGAAAGGAAGTTTGTGACATCAAGGCTCAGGTTGTAATCTTTACTTTCCATTAATATGATACAGTGGCATGTCCCTTTCCCATAAAGATATTTCCACTTTATTGTGTAATTCCTTGATCATACACATAGGTTAACTGTTGAATAGATTGTGCTATCTTCACTTTGGTTGGTTTGTGTTGTCTTGGTCTTGGCAGCATGAGAGCACTGGAGCAAAGCGGGAGCAACAAAGACCATAGGAAGCGATAATAAGGTATGTTATTTGTTCTTGCCTCCTAGTTAATTCAATGGTCAAAACTTAGGGAAAGAGTCATGTCCTGTCTTAATTTGTTCTAGATCCAAGTGGATCTAGGGAGATATGTTAGTGTCTACACCTACCTATTAATCCAATAACAAAATTGGCGACTCCACTGGGGAGCATCCCTTTTTCTTTGTGGCTTTTGGTATTTTTCTGTGGCCATTTTCTCTTGTTTCACTTTTCTTCTATCCTATAAATCTCTGAGTCTTTAGGATATCCTGATAGACCCTCTGGGTCTAGAGGCCTTTTCAATTTTTGCTTCATTTTCCAAAAATTTGACTAGTTTCAGAGGTTCTCGCACTGCACTTCACTATAGCCTGCAAGAATCCACAGAGTTCGCACTCTGCCTTTAGGTTGCAGTGTGAGGTTCTTGCACTTTGCTCAAGGGCCACCTACGAGAATCACTAATTCTCGCACTGTGTAATACTACCAACCTGCGAACCCATTTTTTCAAAATTTTGGATTTGAGTTGTGGCATATTCAACTGCCCATATCAGTCTAGGTGCCTTATAATATTTTCTTGGAACATTGATTGATGTCATTCTTGTCTTCGTTTGCATGCATGAACAGTCTTAGGATTGCAAAACTCTTCTTGTCATTTTTGTCTTGACTTTCGTTTCTTGACTTTTCTTGGCAAAACCATTCTCTTTGATCTCATAATCTGAGTGTGTTTTATTAGTTAAGAACCAGTGATTGGTTGAAAGTTGAGTTTTCTTGGTCTTTATCATTTTATTATGTTTGAAAGGTCCTTTTTCTTATGCAATTGAAAAGACTATATTGGTTTTCTTTTTATTTTTGTTTTCATTGAAAGAGTGGATTGGGTTATTATCATTGCTTGTTCATTGGTTTTTGATTGTGTACTCTCATTAGCATGCTGAGGGTCCTTTTTGAAAAGTAAACACATCTTTTCTTTCAAAAAATCATTTTTGTCTTCGGAAACATTGAAAATCAAATTGTTGACAAAGAAGCAATAGAGTATTGTTATTTGATGCGTTATTTGTTGCATTTGCATTTGAAAGGAAATTTTGCATTGTAGTTCAAGGTTGATCTAGAAAACTTTCTCTTTCCCTCCCATACATAGGATTCATTGAATGAAAAGTGATATATTTCATTCTCATCCATGCATTGTTGGGTCAGAGTCATACAACATAAGTTTCATCTTTGTTTCCTTTGAGTAAACAATAGCTCTTAATAACACTGCGTAATCATAAAATTTAACTAGTAACTCTTTTCTAGGGCTCTTTTACACCAACATTTAGCTAGGCTAGTGCTTTGGAGTAGGAAGAGAGATACACTCTCCAAAAGCATAAAACACAAAATAGCATCTTGTGTTAGGGAGTGTTAAATTCCATTTGCAACATCTTGTCCTGGGAAGCCCTTCTCACACAAGGGTCAAGCACGAGGTCGCATTGTTATTGACAGAGTTACTCACCTTGCTTTGTTGATATCAGTGTAGAGATTGCACATATTACGAGGATCACTTGGAGGTATACCCACAATGATGAGTGGAAGCCTTTTGAGTTGATTTTGGGCTAGATACCCTACCCTTGCGTGTGGATCGGACTGTCGACTGTCCCCACAGAATTTATTGTTCTTGGTGGTGGCCTTAGTGTCCTATCTCTCTAGGTTCTTACCTGAGGTGACTATGGAGGGGAAATTCTTCACGGTACCTGGAATTGACGTTGACCAAACTCACTTGGGCTCCTTGGAGGGTATACACAAGATTATGTGTGGGAGCTTGCACCAGGGTGTAAGTTCATTAAGCAGGTCGTCAACGTAACTTTTCCACCCTAGCCCAGCCCCTTCTCATCTCATTATTGCAACATTGGATTTCATCATCAACTAGTGGCTTCGAAATTAGAAAGTCTTGTTTGCGTGGTGATTTCTTACTAGATTTTGTTTACTAGCGCATGTTGTTTGTTTCTCAAAGTTGACTATAGGATTTTCTTCGTGAAGTTTGTTACTCATTTACAATAGCTCCTCCACGTCGTTCACATAGAATGTAAGGTTTATCTCCAGAGCATGTGGACGGTTCTCAACCCTTGCCTACAAGTACACCTGAGGGCTCTCCTCGGCAAAGTGAAGCCACAGTCATCACCACACCACAAGTGGAACGAACTGACTCTTTAGAATGTTTTCGAATTACAAACACTCGAGAGGACTTTCGACTTCACCCTGATTCTGAGAGACATTTTATATGAGCAAACTCTTCCAGAGACTTAATTGTTGTGTATTCTGGATCTCCGTCTAGACCTGGGGACCAAGATCCTTTTTGGTCTACGGGCATTTTTGGACGGGACCTTTTTGGTCCAGGTTCACCTGTGATTTCCGAGATCAACCCGCCTGTGATTTCTAAAATCTCTAGTACAGAGACAGTACCAGTGACTACCACTTATCACTTTACCATCCCTGTTGAAATGGCCCATCTTGCAGCTACTACAAGTGTTCCAACCGGGTTTACTACGGTTAGTCTTGCTCCCATCAATACACCGCGAACCCCCAACGTCAACCTGACACTACCACCTAGATACCGTGCGTTGAATGCTTCCATTCCTACTCCTGCGCAAACTCCATCCGACTCTCCTAATGATCCTTCTTCTTTTGGGCACTTTCTTCCCGGTTTTTTTCCAACACTCCCTCAATTTCCTTTTGGAGGACCTTCTTCGTCTTCCGCTGGCAATCCTAATCCTAGTGGTACTATTCTGTCATTCACTTCAAATTATTAGTTTCTGGTTGGTGGACAATTTAACCAAGGTGGTATGACATAGCCCTCTTTCTATGGGCAAATTCCTTTTGGAACACCAGTCCCAATAGGAACACAACCCCCAATTGGAACATTGCCCCCAATTGGAACATTGCCCCTAATTGGAACACCACCTTCAATGGGAGGACCAACCCCACCTTATGGGAAAAACATACCTTCGTCCTTGGCCCAGTATTGGAATCAGTTGATACAAAATCCTCCTCAAACGACTGGGGGGCAACAGTTTCCAACTGCATCCATAACACCCCCTAGCATGGGCCAACCATATCCAGGGTCATTCAATCCCATTTGGGGGGTGAATTCTCAAAATCAAGCCCCTGTTCTAGGGTATACTTCTATGGGCTACTATCCTCTCCAACCACCACCGAATATGCCTGGGTGTTCACATTATATGCAGACTGCTTATGGTCCTACTGGTTTGCCGACAGGGATTCCTCCCCAAAGCCACCAGTACCCGCAGGTGAATCGACAGTTTCCTTTTATCGCCACTTTGGATCTTCCAGATTTGTCAAGGATTTTAAATGATCCTATTCGTCACTCTCCCCACTGGCCTGTTATCCCAGCCAAGCTTCCTTCAGACATTCCTAAATTCGACGGCAAAGCGAGAGAGGACCCAAACAATCACGTTATGACTTTTCACCTACGGTGTTCATCCAATTCATTGATGGATGACTCTATTCGTTTGCGTCTTTTTCAACGAACCCTCACAGGTTCTTCTACGAAGTGGTATATCAAATTTCCACAAAGTTTCTTCTCTGATTTCCACACCTTGGCTATGGCTTTCCTTACGCATTACAATTACCAATCCGTTATGACACAGGGACTGTGATTTTGACATCCTTCAAACAAAGCAAAGGCACTCATATATCTGATCACATCCATGAGTGGTGAAGGAGACAACGTCTCATTAAACTTGAGATCCTTGATCATTTGTTGCCCGAGTGGTTCACAAAATCATTTGTTAACGACATCGGTAAGGACATTGCCATGGGTGGCGTAGTCATGGAAGAGTAGGCTATAATTCGTTCTCAATATCTTGACCTCGTTTATTCACAAACAAGAACCCTTTATGATTTACTACCTGACTTACCTCATCCTAATACTTCCAGCACTTCAACTACCCCAGCTACCTCGCATGCAGATGATGGTGTGATTGGCTCTTCCCAAGCCCAACCACATTCTATGGCAAGCATCAACCCTAATTCTACTTTTTCTAATGTTCAAAATGCTTCGTCTTCTGCCCCTCCCAATGGTAAGAATTCAGAGGTAAATGCATTTCAATCTACCCCTGCCAGTAAAAACAAATCTAAAAAGGGGAGAGGTAAGAATAAGGAGGGAAAAAATAATTCTCAAGTAGAGAAAACCAAAACTACCCCTGTTGATGATCAGGATAAGCGCAAACCACGATACCCTTGTCTTATCTGTGGTGATGATCACTACATGAAGGATTGTCCACAACGTGCTAAGGTCACTAACTTCCTTCAAGGAGCTCCAAAACCACCTGCATCGGTCGTTTTGTCCCAACCCTTCCCGTCTCAACAACAGGCTTAGTTGGTCATCCATGACCAACCCTCTTCTTCTACTACATCATATGTTTTGATGTGTACTGGTGATTCTAAGCAGAACAACGTTGCACTCACTACTTGGGCCAAAGATTATTCTCCCTCTAAGGAGAAGGTTGATGATCTACCACCTTCTTCGGTGCAACCCTCTCCCGCGACTTCACCTACCAACGGTCCTCTTCATCTCGAACGACCGAGCCTCGACATAGTTCTGTGACCCCCCCCCAAAGGGCGTCATTCGAAAATCATCTTTCAATCCTCACGCTCATGCTGCCCAGAACTACAGCATTGTTAAAGATCTGGCTCAAGTACCTTCTGCGATGTCATCCCTTGAAGTCCTTCAAACTTGTCCCACACAACGGAAGGCACTGTTGAAAGCTATCGATGGAATCGATTCGACGGATATGAATTTGATAGTCTTTGACTTGGAAGATCACGTTCCAAGGTTACCCCCTCAACTCACGTTCTAGATCCAAGTGGTTCTCTCTGACAAAAACATTTTCTGAACTGTTATCGATGAGGGTGCCTCGACATGTGTTATGTCTCTTGCTTGCTGGAAATCTATTGTCTCTCCTTCTTTGAATGAATCCTAGAACACTCTTAAAGCCTTCAATGGCTCCAGTTTTAAGCCCTACGATGTTATTCCTTCATTGCCCATCACGTTAGAAGGTAAAACGGTCCAAGTAGAAGTGGAAGTCTTTGACACTCTCCTTGATTATAATCTTTTTCTTGGTCGCAGCTGGATTGATTCCATGCGCGTTGTTGTGTCGACCCTTTTCCATGTAGTACATTTTCATCATCACAGAAAGTTTGTTACCGTCGACCAACTAGCCTTCTTCAATTCTGATACCTTTACTGACAATGTACCGTTTATCACTAAAACCCCATTGAGTTATGAGAACATCGGAGTAGGCCTTTTAAAAGACTCTTTGTTAATGGGTACTTTCCCCATTCCATAGCCCGATGTTCCACACTCATCTGTTGCTTCTATCAACATGATCTCCACTTTGCCTCATGATATTCCTGCATCTCACAACCCCTGGATAGTACCTGACCCTGGAGATCATCTTCGTTTCAACGACGAAATGTTGTTAAGTCTGGTCGAATCCGCCTACCAGGCCATTCAATCGGCAACACCTTCTACACCCTCTCTTGATGAGTTGTCTCCCGATCTTTTTTTTGTTATTTTTCCCACTGATGAGATGATCATGTCGGTCATGAAGGACACCCCTTGGGATGATGGGCATCATCGTTCCATCCTTTTTTTGGAGCAACATACTCTTGAGAACTACCAATGGATTTCAACTCCATCGACCGTTGTTGTCATCTCGACCATTCTCGATTCCACACATGATGTGTTTGCTGAAGGGAACTTAAGCAATACATCGCCCACTATTCCCATTGACATATCCATCAAACCTGGAATTGTCGAAAATGTCCACATTGGAGCTTCGTGTTCCCCTGACGAAATAGTTACCTACACGTCCCTTTTCAAAGAATTTTGTGATAATTTCACCTAGAGATACGAAGAAATGCCAGGTATCGACCCTGTGATTGTGATACATGAGATCAAGACATACCCCGGTGCTAAACCCGTCTGGAAACGCCTTCGTCTAGTTCACCCACGTAAAGTGGCTGCTATCAAGCTCAAAGTCAAGAAACTTCTTAAAGCCGGCTTTATTTATCTGGTGGCTCTCACAGATTGGGTTTCCAATCTTGTCCCGATTGACAAGAAACAAGGCACCATTTGTGTATGCATTGATTATAGGGATATCAACAAATCTTGTCCCAAAGACAACTTTCCTACCCCCTTCATCGATCAGATTGTCGACGATTGCACCGGAAGTGAAATCTTCTCTCTTATGGATGGTTTCTCCGAGTATAATCAAATCAACATTCTTCCCAAGGATCAACATAAGACTGCTTTTATTTGTCCTTGGGGTACATTTTCCTATCGGAAACTTCCTTTCAGTCTCAAGAATGCTGGTGCAACTTTTCAATGCTCTATGTCTTATGCTTTCCATGATATCAAGCATATCGTTCAACCATATTTGGACGATTTACCCGCTCATTCAATGCACCGAGTCGATCACCCTACCCACCTCCGAGCCATTTTCGTTCACTGTCGGTTCTATCGTATACGTTTGAATCCTCATAAATGTGTTTTTTGCGTGGAATCCGACTGTATTCTAGGTTTTATCGTTTCGCATCAAGGGATCCGGGTGGACCCTTTAAAGGTTGAGGTGATCCTTAATCTCCCTCCTCCTTCTACAGTTCGCCAGTTGCAAAGTTTGCAAGGGAAAGAAAACTTTCTTCATCGTTTTATCCAAAATTATGCCAAGATAACTTGTGGATTTACGCGGCTATTAAAGAAGGATTCAGAGTTCGTCTGGGATACCATTGCCAACAATGCTTTTGAAGTTTTGAAGTTGTCCCTAATGCAAGCTCTGCTTCTTTTGCCCCCGATTACAGTCGTGATTATTTTCTTCACCTTGCTGCATCCGATTACACCATTGGAATGGTTCTCGTCCAAGAGGATGATGCTCATGATGAACATGTTATTTGCTACTTGAGTCAAAGTCTCACACCAATCAAAATCAAGTATCAACATGTGGAGAAAATGGCCTTGGCTGTCGTCCAAGCCGTCCAACGCTTCTGGCACTATATCCTCTCACGCAAGACTACAGTGATTTCACATTGCAACCCTATGCAACACATTCTGAAATGTCAATTGCTCGGGGACAAGTACTCCAAATGGATTGTGATACTCCAGGAGGTTGACTTGGAATTCGAACACGCCAAGTCCAAGAAGTCCTTAGTTTTTGCTGAGTTGATATGCGATTTTCCCCATTCTGCAACGGAAAACGTAGCAGTTGATTCATTACCTAATGACTCTCTTATCCTTATTAGCAATGATGATCTTTGGTATGGTGATATCATTATATATCTCCAAACCCATATTTTCTGACCAACTTTGTCTAGTACTAAACGACGTCGCATACGATACCAAGCTCGTCAATACATCATCCTCGGGGATACTCTTTATCGTCAGGGGATTGACTCTGTTTTTCGACGTTGTCTAATGTTTGACGAAGCCAAGAAAGCTTTGAATGACTTCCATTCTGGAGCATGTGGTGGTCATATGTCTGGGTATGATACTGCCCAAAAGATCTTACGCGCAGGGTACTTTTGGCCTTCTTTGTTTAATGATTGCATTATCGCCATTCAGAAATGCCATGCCTGCCAAACCTATAATCAGAAGATTCAGTCACATCCTGCTCCTCTTCACCCTATGGTCTTAGTTGGTCCCTTTGCGAAATGGGGCATCGATTTTATGACATGTCACCCTCACTCAGCCGGGGGGCATGGTTACATTATTGTAGCCATTGATTAGTTTACGAAATGGGCTGAGGTGATGCTGACATTTGACAACACTGGAAAGACCGCAACATTGTTCCTTTTTAATCACGTCATAGCTCGTTTTGGTGCCCCCCAAGATATCATCACTGATCACGGTAGCCACTTTAGGAATTTTATGATGTCCGAACTTACTGAAAAGTTGGGTCTTTGCCATGATAACTCAACACCCTATTATCCACAAGCCAACGGCCAGGTCGAAGCAATCAACAAAGTTCTCATAACTATGCTCCGACGAATGATAGGGATTCATAAAACAAGTTGGCACACAATGTTGTTTTTGGCATTGTGGGTGTATCGGACATCCGTCAAGTCCGCTACTGGGTTTACACCTTTTCAGTTAGTCTATGGTGTGGAAGCTATTCTCCCTATTGAATGTGAGATACCTTCTTTAAAGATAGTTGTTGAACTCCTACCCAACACTTCTACTAAGGAAGAACGTCTATTGTATCTTATGCGATTAGACAAAACTCGACATGATGCCACCCTAGTTATAGAAGCCCAGAAAAAATGTGTCAAGGCCCAATACGACAAGCATGTCAAGCCTCGCGTTTTCTCCAAAGGTGATCTTGTTTTTTTTTATGAACAAGATCGAGATATGTTAGGAACTGGAAAATTCAAAGCCATGTGGCAAGGTCCTTATATCGTTCGATGAGTTTTGGAAAAAGGAGCTTATGAGTTGGTAGATTACGATGGTATCCCTTTGGGTGAACCCAGGAATGGGTTGTACTTGAAGAAGTACTATGCATAAACTCATCTGTGCACAAGTACTTGTATTTTTAATGTATCATACTTTTTGTGTGTTACTATAGCTTACTTTTGTCGTTATCTGGTCTCTGCCCTTATGTGACCTTGTGTTTGATTTCCAGATGTCAGAGTCTTCGCTACCCTATATTGGCTTCACTGATGGCACTAGACGTAGTACTCAGAAACTTGCTTCCACTGTGTGGGCAATTTACACGCCTACAAACGAACTTGTCTCCTTACGAGGTGTGTGTCTCGACCGTGTGACCAACAACATTGCAGAGTATAGCACCGTTATTGAATTATTGGTTGATGCTATCTCACTCGAAATTCATCATTTGGTTGTGCGACTTGATTCACAGCTAGTAGTACTACAGTTAAGTAATGTTTATACCATTCGAAGTCCTACTTTGTTACGGGTGTATTTGTGAATTCGCCTCTTGGAGCGTTATTTTGATTACATTGAATATCAATATATTCCTAGATGTCTAAATACATTAACAGATTCATTGGCTAATTATGTATTAGAAATACATTTGAATCATTTATAAATCAATCACATCAATGTTCACACAACACATGATAAACCGATACAATTCATCTATATATATAATGATCAAAAGAGTTTTTTACAAAAAGTTTGTCCGAAGACCAAAATGTCAAAATTTGAAGCTCATAGCTTCTACAAAGTGACATCATGGATGACATTCATGATAACACACGACTGCCCGAGAAACCCTACGGAGCAATCAATTCATGTATGCTGATACTCCTACAGTATGACGTTGATCGCGTCATGGAACCTCTTCCAGAGGCATGTCTAGAATATCTACGGTCAGGCCCTCTAGATTTTGTTCCACCACCTAATAATCCTCGGCATATTGTGGCACTGCCGCTACCTCTCCCCGCCACTGAATGGGAGAAGTACCAGGAGGTCGGTACGGTCCAACAGCTGTGTCATCAAAATGAATTCTGTATTAGTTTTTGGATGAACATATAAAACAAAAACATTTGAATATGATAAAAATTCACAAAACATTTAAAAAGAGAAAAATGTTTGTACTTCTTACCAAGGTCCCCCCACTGAGCATCCTATGGAAATACTAAGTCTGGATCTCCTCGGAAATCCAACCCGGCATAAGGATAATCGTCAACCATCAACATCTGTGGTTGAAGCCAGTCAAAGAAAGTATCATCATACTTGATGATCGGTCCTGCTATGTGTCGGGCCATGAGCCGACACCATCTCAACATCCTTGGATCCCTGGGAGCCGGTAAATTCCACTCCACCTGCAGTCTCAGTAAGGGAACCCTCTTAAGGAAGAAGGACACCAACAAAGATCTGTACCTGAATTGCTTCAGGTCGCCTCATCTGCATTTGGTCAACTTCATTTTTATACTGTGAAGCACAACATCTGCCCATTTGAACACCCAAGGTTCAGTACACTCGATGGCATACTGGAAGTAACTTTGTAACGCCATGTGAGGAGAAGAACTCCCAAACATTCGAGCTATGGTTAATAGGATAGTACGTAGGGTCAAATATCATACCCCCCAAATACCTACTTTTCCTTTCTTTCTCTCAGCCTCAGGAATGCAGTGTAAACGACAGTACTCACTCATCTGCAGCCCACCACCTCTGCTACCAGTCAGGCTCACATAGTTCCCACACCGTGACAATCCAGTCAAAAAGTAAATTTCCTCGATATCTAAGGACAGTGTGTGGACCCCCACATGAAATACCTGCTAATCAGGGTCCCACATATGCACCAGGTACTCTAACAATCTGACTTGGGCCCTCATGCCCAGGATACGAAAGTACTTCAGGAGTCCACATTTTTTCAAAGCAGCAATAGTAGGTGGATGATTTTCGAAAATTGCATTGTCTTCTTTGTGCTCCCTTTCACGCCATTCAAGTGCCATTTTGATGGCCAATTATCTTCATAAGAGGCACAACAAGAAGATTAGCAACTTCTTTCATGAATTCATTCTCTTTCATTGAGTAAAATTTAAAAAATTTATTGAGCTTTGCGATTCTCATAGGTTCCCTTTGGGCACAGTGTGAGAACCTCACAGGCTACCTTAGGCTCACTTGTGAGAATGTCCCATTCTTGTAGGTCCCGTGTAGCCCGCTTGCGAGAATGGAAGCGTGCAAGTAGGGCTTGCAAAATCAACCCAAAAATGAATTTTTAACCAATGAAATTGCAAAATTAAACCATTAAAGTGTTAAGGACAAAGAGCCTATCTTACTTTCACTGATGGCTCACTAAATGGACACTCGTAACTCCTGCAATCTGATGCCGAACTTGGAGGGTAAAAGAGGGGTTTTTTTTAGCTCAAATAGTGGAAAGGTAAAAATGATATGGTAAAAGAGTTGTTACTCCTTTTTATTTACTTTTACTATGTCATTTGGTTTTTTATGATTATTTATCTATCAAACCCTAATCCCTAATGTCCTTTTGAGTGTAAATTTTGCAGGCATAATGACTTTGAGGTTCCTATGCAGGGATGCAGACATATTTTTTCTTTGTCATCGCGTGTTTTGATTGTTTTTTATGGTTTTTGTATAAAACCTCGAGCGTGGTTTTTGTCCGTTCTTGTGCTCGAAAATACATGAGAACACGATCGAGCATACTTTTATCACTTTTTTGTGCTCAAAAAGGTTATACAAAAAAGGAACCCCCTTAGAGTTATCTTTAAGCTCTTTTCAAACTCTCTAAACATGAAAAGATAGCCCAGTGACCTTGCTATTTTCACGCTTGATAAAGCATTTGAAGTAAGCATCTGGTGAGCGATAATTTATCTCTTTTTTGGTCTCATCCAGACTATTTTACAAAAAAGGAACTGACAGAGTTCTCTTTAAGTGTTTTTCCAAACTCTATAATCATGAAAAACCTTCAAGTTTTCTATCTCTGGACTCGTTAAAAAAACATTGATAGACCTGTAATGGGACCGAACCACTCCTTCTTAGGGTTCGTTAAACATACTCCAAGGGACTCATCCGAAGGATGAGATTACATCAACAAGCATATGTTATCCTTCTCAAGGTTGCATAAAAATAAAGAGGTACTTGCCAGAAATGGTGGGGGAAAATTTGGGAAAGGGATATGTTTTCATCTTCGTATTGATTGGCAGTAAGTGTCGCTCTTAAACATGACACCCCCTATTCATCATTTGAAGCCAGTTTGGGAAATCCATTTGTCTCTCATTTGATTTGCTACAAGGTCATTCCATGCATCATATTTGAGTCAATGCTGCCAAATCATTGGTCGTGTCGTTCATATGCTCAAGAGAAGTCCATCTGAAACCTATATTGAGTTGGCCATCTACAGTTGTCCATTCTCTCCGTGTCAGCCTTCCCTATGTCCTGTCCAATTTACATCATACTCTGTTTCACCTTCAAAATCTGTTACTCATTTCATGTCATTGATGGGGAATACATCAAGGCCCTCCTGTGATGAGTTTTGTTCCGTTGACTTCGGCTCATTATCCAGAATCAAGACTTAGAAATTATTTGGTACCTTGGAGCTTTCATGCCTCAATGGCAGGTTTCCTCGCTTTCGATAGTGGGTTTACATCATTGACCCCTGATCGAAAGATTCCATCGGATGTTCGACTTCAACTCATTTATTCACACTCAATGGATTGTACTAGGGTACCTTGGGAGTCATTGAAATCAATGGTGATTTCCCTCGCACTTTTTAACGGTTTCATCAATGACCGGTAATCAAGTGGTTTCTACCATGTTCGACTTCAACACATGTAATCACATGGTTAGATTCGTACTTTGGGTGACAAGATTGAAGACCCTGGATATTATCTCTTTTTTTCTAGGTTGCGATGGAGTATGTATAATATGTGACACATAGATCCATTGTCTATGTCTCGTGACTATGTCGTCTCAATTTGAATTTTTTCGCATAGATCCACAGTTTATTCCTGGTGGCTATGCTATATTTTGATGGCATGGATCCACAGTGTATGATTGGTGGCCATGACCTATGTCTACAATGTCATCTATCTATGATCTGAGTATGAGAATGCCTACCTCAGAATTGGTATATATGATATTTTGCAGATGCTTGGTTGTTCGCAGGTTTCAAATTAGATGTGCTCCTGGTTTCCGACACACACATGCAACTTACAAAGTATTTCGGTTGTCACTCATTCCAACCTCATACTTTGGGGGGCATTCTGTTACCCATGATTTTGGTCATCATGATGATGTATTGATGATGGTGTAATTAGGCTCTTCATAAGAACTTTCTCCTGAGAAAAGTTACTTTCATCTCTTCCCAGAAAACTCATTTTTGAAGAAGGTTCACAGGCTGCATATACATTTGGGTGTGAGAATGACCCATTCTCACAGGATTCTTTAAGCTAGGGTGTGAACTTCTCACACTGTGTTGAATAGTTAGGGTGCGAACTCTTCCTAAAGCATGGAAAAAAGATGAATTCTCGATGCTTCTAGAAGGGAATCTTCTAGAAGGATGGGTTGGCATTCAAACGATTATCCTAGTACTGGATTCCCTGATATTTTGGGATCATTCTTATCCAAGTAACTATCTCATTCTCTCCTATATATTGAGGGAATTCTCATGGAAAAGGTTAAGCAAGATTCACTGGAGAATTGGCGAAATAATTGTGTGAAGGACTTAGCATTGAACAGCAGCTTGGAGACTCAAGCAAGTCTATCAAGAGGAGTTGATCTTCTTCATGCAAAGATTGAGCAAGTGTGTGTTTCGGAGACAAAATCCATCGAAAGGAAGTTTGCGACATCAAGGCTCAAGTTGTAATCTTTACTTTCCATTAATATGATACAGTGGAATGTCCCTTTCCCATAAAGCTATTTCCACTTTATTGTGTAATTCCTTGATCATACACATAGTTTAACTATTGAATAGATTGTGCTATCTTCACTTTGGTTGGTTTGTGTTGTCTTGGTCTTGGCGGCATGTGAGAACTGGAGCGAAGCGGGAGCAACAAAGACCATAGGAAGCGATAATAAGGTATGTTATTTGTTCTTGCCTCCTAGTTAATTCAATGGTCAAAACTTAGGGAAAGAGTCATGTCTTGTCTTTCTTTGTTCTAGATCCAGGTGGATCTAGGGAGATCTGTTAGTGTTCGTACCTACCGATTAATCCAATAACAGCCAGACATTTGACAAATGGATAGTGTCATCGATAGTGTGATGAAAGGGCTTCGACGAACATATGAAATTGGATTTTCCGGAAGATAGACATGAGTTCGTTGGAAGGGAATCAGAACATCGTCGAAAAATAAACCAAATATACTAGTGTCTAATTCCTCCTTCGTCTTTCGATATTATTCTTATTTTATTTTCCCTTCTTCCTCTCCTTATCTTTTTCTCTCTTTTTCTTCTTGTTGAAGCCTCACTTCTTTTTCTTTCTCCAATTATTCTTTCTTAGTTACTACTTTTGATGTTTCTTATTTATCCAATCTCTCTTTCTCTACCTACTCTCTTTCCATCCATTATTTATTGGTTAAGGAGTCGCTACCCATTCTAAAATTTACCTCCTCTAAGTAAATAGCCCTTCTACAGAACTGATAATCTTGCCATACTTCATTCTTGTATAGCCATCTATATTTAAAATATCTACAATATTGGTTGACCAAATCTAGAGGGTCATGTCATCTGAATCTTTCTTCTCAAAAATGAAAAGTAGCAAAATTGTATGCCTCATCTATTGCTTCTTTAGTGTCTTTTAAGTTGTAGGCTCCCACATAGAAAGGTTGTGGAGGTCGTGGTTCTTTATTGTCATGAATGAGCACTACTCCAACTTTATGAAAAGGTATAATATGCTACCTCTTGTAAGAAAAACTTCTCTAAGATGAATTTAGGAACTGAATGAGGATATTTAACAAATTCAAAAACCCTAATATAATTTTTTTTTCTATATGACATACTAGTCACCCACCTTATAAATGACTTGCACATCCTTCTTATACATGCATCTTACTAGCACACAAAAATGAAACAGGTATGTTGGAGCTAGGAAATTATTAGAAAATATAAGTATAATGTATCTTGTATCGATGTTCCCATAAGTTTTGAAAGTATATGTGGATTGAAGGATCACTTGGAAACTATCCCATTCTAGAGAAGTATTTGAATATGCAAGTAATGTCAAGTGGACATGAAGACAAGTCGAAGGTTGGATGTGTGCCAAGGGAATTGTTCTTGGCCTTGGAGATGGAATGGCCCATATAAGATGATATGATAGCATCCCAATTGAAGATAGAAAATGTTTGGGTGACTATGTAAATCACTGGAACTCATGATTCCATGAATTGTGTGGCATCCTTCTTACTATGCAGTATGTTAAGGAGATCCATGGTGATATTGAAGGGGATTCATAATAAGATGGTGGAATATGTTCCTATCCGCCTTTCCCTAAAGGATTTGGGAGTCACCCACCAATTATTCATAAGATCTATACAATTTAATGTAAATTGTATCATCCATTACTCATCCAAGTCCACTTGAGCAAGTGGAAACATGTAGCATGCATCCGAATCCAATGTCTAGAATGAGGAAATGGTCTTCCCGTTGGTGTCTCATATTAATCTATCATCAATTTATATCGATTGATAAGACAAGCAATGACCTGTGTGTAAGGGAAGAAATTTTTTTAGGAAAATTCTATATAAATATGTTATTTCTTAATGGATTGGTAGACACCAGCATCAAGTTTGGTGTCACTGAGAAGAAGTGGAATCCCAAGAAATGTTTCCTCTCTAAATATTTGATACAGGTTGTTTACGCACAGTGGGAAGACCCGGGGTTCAACATTAAATCACCAAAAAAACTCTAAATATATTGTCCCTTTCGGCATCACCTAGAAGCAGGTGAAGTCTCACTCGAGCTACCTATGGGGACTACAGAAACCCGTTTTCCACAATCATGAAGGGAATGGAGACCGCTCTAACATTCATTATGACTTAACATTCATTTAACATGCAATATACCTTGTGCATGAAATCATAACAACATAATAATGTATGATATATTAATCTTACTTAAGCATTCAACATGTGCATGGAACCATCAGATACATATTCATATTAACCCTTAAGCATCTATTACATATGCACAATAAATAGAGTAAAAAAACACATCATGACATCAAACACATAAGAACACATGAATTTAATGTGGTTCACCCCAACTGGGCTACATCCACAATGATTGGCTTATTATTTTATTCATTCATATGTAGTCCTTAAAACAGGTGTGCACTGTGCTCAATTAAGATACATTAGTTCTATCGAAAATTCCCTATTCGTTCACACATACATTGCACACTTAGCTCATTCTCTTCTCCAAGTTTCAATAACTTCCACTTCTACCTTCTACCCAAAACCCATACATATTTATACATTAATATTAGAGCTTATCCCGTTACAAAATGGACCAAAAGATCTAACTAATTTGTGTCTTTCGCGTGCGCTGACTCCTAAAAATGTGATAACTATCTTCCTTTCTTTTGTGCATGTTTCTCCTTAGTTGAATTTTCACATGGTTTTCTCATGCACGATTCCCAAAACTTCTCCCAAAATGACCTGCTCCAACAAGCCCCCAACACTTACATATGGCTCGTACTGAACTACTTCATGATTTATTCTAGGTCTCCATGAACTTCTAGAATGTTTCCCTTGCAATTGTGATATTTTCCCTTGCTTGTGTTTATTCTTGCACAATTCCCTCGGTTGTCTCTATAGTAATATGGGTCTTCAATTTTTCTACACTTTTTTGTACCACATGCTTGACCATGCCCTGTGCATATTCTAGTTCTGTTGTCACCTTGTATGCCTCCTACTGCAACATTTCTATCTTTTATGCATGAACCTTCTATTCTTCCCTCATTTGGTTCATCTCTGAGTATAATTTTCTATTTTTTCCTATTGCTTCCATCTTTTCTGTTGGTGGTAAGGTTCTCATCACTTCCTTAAACTTCTACGCCCTATCCTACACATCATGTAGCTTCTTCCCAATTTCCTATATATCTTCATCTTCTTTTAGTTGATTCCATACTTTTGTGCTTTCTTCGTATAGATCAGCACACTCTGCTTCCATACTTCTAATGTTTTCTACGGTTGCTGTTGTCATCTTCTCACTTTTCTCTCTTTGCTTCAGTGGAGTGCTCAATGTCTAGTGTGATTCCAAATCAATAATATTCGTGCAAAATCCCTGAATGGTTTCACTAATATTCGAAACTTTTTCTTCCAATGGAGTATCAACTTCCATTGGTATCTCTAGAAAAAAAAATTACACTTCTTGCACTATGTTTTTCAACATTCCTGCTCTTTTTTCATCCTCATCCAGCTCCATCATAAATTTTCTATATTATATATGCAATGTTGATTTATCATTTTTCACTTTGGTCAATTACGTCGTCATTGACTCTATGTGAAAATGCATCTCATGCATAACACTTATCTGCAAAACCTTTAATACATTCATTGACAACTGTGACAAGACTAAGTAAATGTGACTTAATTATTGTGCTTGCTCCTGCAATTCTATTGTAGGGAATTCTAAATATATTGTTGTTATCTTCATCACTTGGCACTCGCTTGATGTTGTATATGGGTGAGATGCCATCGATTGTGCCTCTGTGGTCTTTTTTGTACTCTTCGTCTAATCTTGCTCTCCTGTTCTAACTAGCATCATCCTAGTCGTATCCAAAACATGTCACACTGTGGAAATCTGCACTTACACGTTCGAGTTCCTTTCTTCTTGCTTCTGCACCACTTTCTCAAAATCCTCCTCAATAACCCCCTTGACTTGATCTGTAATATTTTCTAATTCATGATTTGTTTTTATAGCAAGATTTTCCTCACCCTATGCAAACTTGCACATAAGGCCTTTTTCCATTTCCCTATGTAGACTTGAAGTCCCTTTCTACAAATCCTAGAGATAAAAAAATTATGTTTCCACATATATGTTCCCTACATATTTAAAAACATGCATATACGTAGTTTGCACCACTACATCCCATGTACATCGGGTTTTGTGCCCAAAATAAAAAATTGTGTCGGGTTTTCATGTCACATCATGCGATCCATGATCCTTGACCTTCCATATACTGGAAACGTTCTGACACAGCCCTTCAGTTCCTATTGAAGGGTATAAATGGGCCAAATTCGAGCTATGGAAAAGAGGAGAAGAATTCAAGTTTGAGAGCAAAGTTACTCTGGAGAAATTATTCACTTCATATTGAGTCTGCATCCCTTTGTTCTTTTAAGTTTGAACACATTGTTCATCCCCGGGGCTCTTCTCTACTTGATTGAGAACCTCATTGTCTCTCTTATATGAGATTTCCTTTGGTGAAGGATTGAAGTGGTGGAGGCCCAGCTGGAAGGGACTTAGTTTCTCGGTTTTGAATCGTGCCGACATGGAAGTTTGTAATTCATTCACTTCTTTTGATTACATTTTAATAGAAATACTCTTTTCACGTCCAATTAATATCTTGCAAATAGTTGAATTGTTATTCCATGGGCATAGTTGTTATGAATGTTGATGGATTATGCTATTGAATGTACTAAAAATATATTTTATCACCATATGGTTGTGTTTCTTGGTTATTGAGGACAGGTTGAAGGTGTATTTCTTTGATTCAAGTGCTCAACAGTGGACTTCATTGAATGTCTGGATGAGATACTCGTTTTATCTTGTCTTGCTAGGATATTTGTTTATATAGCATACTTGAAATTAGAGTTGATTTTTGCAGTCATTTTTGTCTGTTGTGGTTTACCCCTAGCCATAGAGATATTTTCCTCGTAACAAAATTAGTGACCACACTGGGGATAAAATCTTCTTTTTCAGGGTTTGGAGTGTTTTTCTACTTAGATTGCTCTTGTTTATATTGAGTTTCTTGTCGTATGATTGTTTGACAAGCTCTGTTCATTCTAAGTCTGAGACTCTTAGCCTTCTCCTTAACCTGCATGTGTTTTAACACATATACGTGGGTTTTTAACTAACATACATGTACATATGCATGGTGTCTTCATGAAAGAGGCATATATATGATTTTCCCATGAACAGTCGCATATATCACCCTTTGTTGCTTGGTTGTTGGGTTTGATAATTGTTGGGTAATTTTTTATGGTTGATGAGTCTTCTTGGGTCTTTGTTATGACTGTTAAGTGTCTTTGGAATGATAGGAAAACTTTCTTTGGTTGAATTTTTGGGCGGTGCCTTTCTCATCATCCTTTTTATTTGATTGTCCTTGCATCTTGGGCTGAGTATTTTCTCCTTGATATTCTACTTGGCTTGTCTTTGTTTACATGCAATAGATCTTTTATATCAAGATGTTGCTCAATCCCTGCATTTTCATTCTTTTATATTGAAAATAAAAAAATATTAGGAATTTTACATTGTTGGAATTTGATATTTTGAGTTCTTATCATTGATCTTAGTACATGTAAAGAATGATTGCATCTTATTTGGAATTGTCGAACTAAATTGAGAATTGCATTTTGAAAAGAATATCATTTATTGGGAATTTAAGTTAGGAATTTGAATTATATTCATATTCATTTATTTTACTTGTTGATTCATAACATCATTAGTTTCACAACTGCATGTTTTTAAGTAAGCAAGGTGATCCAGGAACCAAAATGGGTCCAAGAATGCCTAAATATCAAAGTGCTCAGAATGGCTTCAAAATATATGTGTGTGTAGTCCTTGTCGATATGAACCCAACTCAACTTGAACAAGCTCAAACGAACGTCGTATGCAAAAGATATCACAATATGTTCATTTTTTCAAATAGACAAAAAAATTTGACTATACAGTCCATATAGTGTTGACGTGGCAGCTGACTGTACAGTCCATACAAAATTACAGGTGATGTGGCATTGAGTTGGCACACTGATAGGGTAGACAAGTGGATGAGTCAGACTATGACACATGGAACCACTACAAGGGTCACATGTGGCACGTCTGTATAGTTGACATGGCAAGGTCCGTACAGCCATACGACACATGGTAGTTGACCGGAATGGCAGGTTGACATGGATAGGTGTTGACGTGGGTGGACGTGGTTGAATAAGATCTTGACACATGTCACTATTGGTTGGAAAATGTTACAGTGCCACGTGACCTAGTCTCGGGCTGCCACGTGGCACCCCTTTATTGGTTCGTTTGTATTGGAAAAATGTTTAGACTCCATCGAAGTCAAACTCACAACCTCCAAGTGTGGGGGAAATGACTTGGAAGGGTTGGGCTACCAGCCTACCTTCATCATGATTCTTAATCCTATACTTCGCCACTTATATTTAATTTTGATTGTTATGTGAATTTGGCAGAGTAAAGGGTTGGGGCCTAGCCCCATCCCCGATGCATACTATGAAACCATACCATATTCCCTTAAACCTACAATCGTTACACTAGCATGGTCCACTCCTTTGTGCCATCCCCTGGTTCGACGCTACATTATGTAACACACCATTTGACCGTTGCTTTATCATTATCATGGATATTTGGGGGATGGCGCCCCATTGGTCGGGCTAGCCCATCGACCAAGGGTGTGTATCCAAGAGCTATAACTAGGGGCTATAACTGTAAGTGTGTGGAAAGGGGTAAGGTCGTGGCCACATGCACCATAGCCATAGGACCGGTGCCAGGAATCCAGGGGGGCAACGAATCAACACCTGCACAGGGCCATATGGAGGGCACCCACATGACTAGGGGCCTAGACAGAGGGGGTTGCACCCTTATTATTTTCAAAATTGGGTTTTATACTGTAATATAAGATTTTTGCTTTATTTTTTCAGCAAAATTGAGAGATTTAATCCATTTTTGGAGGATCTTAGGCCCTTTTTGAGGCTACAACTTGGGGGGAAGTTGGGAGTTTGTTACCCACTTCAAGCCTATATAAACCATAGGTTCTTGAAGCCATGGGAGGAGGCTCATATCAGGAAAATGCTGATGAATTATAGAGGTAAGGCCATTTTTATGTAGGGAAGCTATTGAGGAGCACACCTTTGCGAGCCATTTCAGAGAGCTTCGTTCATTTGTTATTAGTGTCGTCAGTTTTGATGGGTTCTTGAGATCTAGGAGAACATAAATAGCTAATTTTTTAAACCCATTGGCACTTTTATGATGTACATTCAAAGCTTCGAACAAAAATAATAAAGCCTCACCCATTGAGATAAAGGCCTGGAGATGTTATCACTTGGGTGTTTATGGTTTGTTGTTCCTTTATGCTTATTTCCAGATCTTTATATTGCTGTATCACTGCCATGTTTATTCATTAATTATTCATCTTTCATCAGTTTCCTAAATGGTAAAATAACTCATGCAAAATAACTCAACCATTGTCTTTAAAAGATATTTTCGGATCAAGTGGTATCAGAGCTAGTTTACGGTTGCTTTTTGAGTTTTCATGATTACCAAGGAAAGGATGAATCATGGTGAAGGTGATCTTGTTGAAGAGAATCCTGAGATTGGATCGAGAAAGAGAAATTCTCAAAGTGAGAAGATGGCATCAGAAGAGGGCCTTTCTCATGATGAGAAAGAGTTTCGAAATACTTTCTTCGCCATGTCAGAGATGATGAAGGTTCTATATGAGGATTACTTGGAATGAAAGAGATCGGTTCTAGGTGAATCTTCAAAGGTCAAAAGTGAATAAGAAGAGGATCCTCCTCAAATTCATTTTTCACCTCCTTTTTCTCTATCAACTTCTTCTTCTTCAAGTTCAAGTTCTAAATCCACTGCCAGAAAACATTCCCATAAACATAAAAAAGAAATGCCTTTACTTAAACTTCATGTGAATTTTGAATTACCCATGTATGATGGTGAATTCAATGCAGAGAGACTTGATAACTGGGTCATATAGATGGAGGTTTATTGCGGTGTGAAACAAATCAAAGATGAGGCAACTCAAATCAAGTTGGCATCGCTTCGTCTTGCAGGCACAACACTCATCTGGTGGCAAAGCAAGTTGAAAAATGGCACGCAACAAGTGGGTAATGTATTTTCATCATGGAAAGATTTTGTTTCTACACTTAGAAAACAATTATATACTTTGGGTTATAAATAGAAATATTTAATTGAATGGCAAGGTCTTAAACTAAGAAAGGGAAAAAAAGTGCAAGAATACACAGATGGATTTTGTAAAATGGCATTGATGTTATATATTCCTTTACATACCCAAGAAACTCTTATGAAGTATATAAGAGGTTTACCTGCACATATTCATAACATTGTATTTATTTTTGGACCTACTAATATTGATGAGGTTTATGTTCAAGAAACATACATTGAGGTAAGGAAAATAGGAGTTGGTGTATCAAGGGAATCGTCTTCGAGAAAAGAGGAAAAAATAAAGTGGAATTGAAAGAAGGAAAATTCAGTGGAAATAAAGGAAGAGAAGCCCTCTTTAAAGCATTGCAAGAAAGAAGGACATGATGAGTTGTTGGAAATTGCATCCGGAGAAGAGACCAAAGTGGTTCAAAGAAAGGAAAGGGAGCCAAATAGTTGCAGGAGCAACATGACCGACAGACTTGGGATCGGATTCGGGTGATGAATCTAAAATCTCAGCATTTGGTTTGACAGGTAAACTGGGTGATGGATTTGATTCCAGAAGTAAATTGTTTCACATAAGGGTCATTATGAGGCATACTAAGATCGACACATTGATAGATAGTGGATCTCAATCTAACTTGATTTCAGATGAATTAGTTAAACAATTGGGATTAAACACTCATATGTATCATAAGCCTTACTCACTTAAATGGATAAGCAGCAATCATAAATTGCACATAAAAAAGCAATGCACATTAAAGTTTGCAATTTCATCTAAGTTTGTGGATGAGGTAAAATGTGATGTGGTGCCACTCAATGAATGTGGAATGGTCTTAGGCAATCCTTATTTTTATGATCGCAAAGCAATCTTCTATAGGGAACATAATCAGCATCACTTATCAAACAAGGAAAATAATATGTGGTACATGCTCATTAATTAAAAGTAAATCAATCTCTTCAAACAATGGAACAATTGACAAAGGAATCTCATCCAAGAAACACACCTATAATTGTGACAAATCAAGTAATTGATATAAATAAAGAACGTGAGATGATTGTATAATGGAAGTTCAATCATACTTTGCTTCAAGATAAGCTAATGTCATGCAAGTATTACAAACATATTAGCTCATTTGCAGTCATATTTCTGATGTTATCATTAGTAATGTTGTCAACATGGATGATAGTGTCTTCAGTAAGATCTGACAAAGTACAAGTGGCTAATGATATGTTGTCCGTTATCATGGTTTTTTTACAGTTGATCTTGATGAGACAGGTGCGCAGGACAAAGTTTAAAGATAGAGAAAAAGTGGAGTGGCCTATCCCGCACTTGATGACTGGGAAGTAACCTTTTGGAGGACCAAAAGGTCTTTAATGGGGAGGTGTGATCCAAGATTTGATCTAGGAACCAAAATGTGTCCAGGAAGGCCTAAAAATCAAAGTGCTCAAAGTTTATTCAAAATGTATGTGTGAGTAGGCGTCATCGATACGAACCAAATGCAACTTGAATGGGCTCAAACAGACGTCGTATGTGAAATATATCATGATCTACTCATTTTTCCAAACAAGCAAAATTTGTTGATTGTACAGTTCATACAGTTTCTACAGTGTTGACATGGAAACTGACCGTACAATATGTACTAATGTATAAGTGACATGGCAGTGAGCTGGCATGCTGACAAGGCAAACAGGTGGACAATTCAGACTATGACACATGGCACCACTACAAGGGTGACACATGGCATGTCTGTACAACTAATGTGGCAAGGTCCGTATAGCCATACAACATGTGGCAATTGACTGGAATGGCAGACTAACGTGGACAAGTGCTGACATGGTCGAATCGGATCTTGACAGGTGTCATTGCTGGTTAGAAAATGTTACAGTGCCACGTGGCCTAGTCTTGGGCTGCCATGTGCCACCCCTTTATTGGTTTGTTTGTATTGGAAAAATGTATAGACTCCATCAGATTTGAACTCGCAACCTCTGAGTGTGGGGGAAACAACTTGGCAGGGTCGGGCTACCAACCCGCCCTCATGGTGATTCTTAACCTTATACTTCGCCACTTATATTTAAGTTTGATTGGCATGTGAATTGGTAGGATTAAAGGGATGTTGCCTAGCCCCAGCCCTGGTGCATACTATGAAACCATACCATATTCCCTTAACCCTACAACTATTACATTGGTGCAGTCCACTCTTTTGTGCCAACCCCTGGTTCGACGCTATAGTATGTAACACACCATATGACCGTTTCAATATTTTTAACGTGGATAATTGGGGGATGGCGCCCGGTCGATCAAGCTAGCCCATCGACCAAGGGCACGTATCTAGGAGCTATAACTGTAAGCATGTGGAAAGGGGTAAGGCCATGGCCACATGCACCATAGCCATAGGACCGGGGCCAGGAATCTAGAGGGCCAATGAATCAACACCTGTACAGGGCCACATGGAGGGCGCCCACATGACCAGGGGCCCGTACAGAGGGGGTTGCACCCTTATTATTTGCAAAAGTGGGTTTTATACTATAATATAATATTTTTTATTGATTTTTTTAGGAGAATTGAGAGATTTAATCCATTTTTGGAGGATATTGGGCCCTTTTTTAGACCAGATCTTGGGGGGAAGTTAGAAGTTTGTTACCCACTTCAAGCCTATATAAACCATAGGTTCTTGAAGCCATGGGAGGAGGTTCATATCAGGAAAATGTTGATGAATTATGGAGGCAAAGCCATTTTTATGCAGGGAAGCTATTGTGGAGTGCACCTTTGTGAGCCATTTCCGGTAGCTTTGTTCATATGTTTTCAGTGTCATCAATTTTTGTGGGTTCTTGAGATATAGTAGAACACATCTAGATCATATTTGTAATCCATTGGAACTTTTATGATGTACATTTAAAGCTTAGAAAATAAATAAGAAAGACTCACCCACTGAGACAAAGGGTCGGAGACATAGGCGAGATTGTCGAACTTCGATATCACTTTGGTGTTTATGGTTTGCTGTTCATTTATGCTTATTTCTAGATCTGTATATTGCTTTATGGCTGCTATGTTTATTCATTAATTATTCCTCTTTCATCAATTTCCTAAATGGTAAAATAACTCATGCAGAATGACTCAACTATTGTCTTTAAAATATCTTTTCGAATCGCAAGGCCACTAAAAGTAGAGATGGTAATTTAAAAATGATTAGAAATGATTTTATTTTTCTATGGTGCACAAACTAGCTTAGGATTTAGAGCCTTGGAATAGGATTTTTTGAGTGAACTTCTCGAAGGCTATTAAATCAACATATGTGTTTGGCTAAGGGAGTGGAGAAATCCATTGTATAATTGGTGATGTCAGGAGGCTCTTCTTACACCGGAGTTAAACACGAGGTCGCGTGAGGTTGGTTGAAGGGATACCTTCATGTCAGATATATTTATGGGGATCCATTCATATATGGGGATCTTTCTAGTACCTTTACCTATGTGAGAAGCAGTTCTTTCAAGGTTTCAAGCTTTGTTACCCTTCCCATATAGTGGACCTGACTTACAACTCTTCACCTGCACATCGGTTATATCGTGGTTTCCTAGTTGCTTGATATAGGTACCACATAGGTTACTTGCAAGGGTTATTCTATAGGTACCCTGGGTCATATAGGGGTTGGACAACACATAGCCTTTATGGAGGATTACCTCTCCAAGGGGATTTGACTAACTGGTTGTTAATCCCATGAGGTCCCTTATAACTGATTCTGATACCTTCGATCTTTAGCAAGGAGTCTCAGGCCCCTCTTGGGTGAGGAATACCTACTTTAGGGAGGGAGGCCCCTTTTAGCCACTTTATCATGTTTGTGTGCATATTGACCTTTTGATTTTATTTTGGTTTTCTCTTTGATTACTAGTTGGACTTAGGATTTGTTTTATATCTCGATTCTCGAGTCATCGTGTAGCCAAACCAGCTTCCTCGCATGTCTCACCGCTTGTAACAGTTGTTGTGTTGGTTTTGTCACTTGGGTGAGCAAAACAACAACACTTTCATGTTTAGATGAGCCTGCTAGAAAAGACAGTAGTTTATGAGTGGTTTAAACAATCCAAACACATGTATAAACAAAGAAATAAAATGAAACAACTAAGAAATAAAAGTTAAAAATAATGAGAAACTTAGAACCATGAAAATCAAACAATGACCAACATAATGTTACCAATGGATCAATAGATTAGTAAGAAAAACACCATAGAGAAAAATAGGGACTTATGAGTCCCCTCTTCCTCCTTGGGAGGGATCTTGAGTTCCCTAATGGAGATTTCTTCATACAATGGAAGAAATGGAAAATGGTGAAGAACAACAATGCTTATTCCCTCAAGAGGTGAGTGGAATGGCTTACTGCAATGGTGCCTGAAGGCTCCAAAGAGAAAAGAGAATTCTCAAGGGAGAATTCTTGCAGCATAACAATACTATGAAGATCTTGGTTTCTCAATGCACCCATGGATCTTATTTATAGCATTCATACATGGAAAATTGTAATTGGTTCATAGTGTGAACAAGGGGCCTTTTAGGGAACCCTCTAGTCCTTGACCATCCCCCCATTAGAATTTCACTCATATATGAGGGTCAAATCGTGTTGGGGGTTGGTCCATAAGTGGTTGAGGGACCGACAAGATCCATAAATGCATCGTTCATATAAGTGATAAGTGTGTGGATTTTTTCATACACAGTCACGAACTTAGTGCATTGTGTGTGTTGAGGGCTATGTTGTCCTGCACACACTACGCATTGTGTGCACGCTTCCTTTGGTGAATCTGTGCATGTCAATTTTTGACCCAATTGTATAGTTTTTTTCCTTTTGAATGAATTTTAGTGTTGTAGATGGAATAATTGTTGTTGGCATTGTTGTGTTTCCTTAACCATTTTCATGCAATGTTGTAGACTATTTTTCAGTGATAATAGATGCCCCCTGATGTGTGAGGTTAGGAGCATACATATAGCCGAAATACATCAATTTTTATTTTGCTGAGAGTGCCATTGTAATGAAGAGTGAATATAGGAGCTTCAAGAGCAATCCGTCGGGAGAGGGAAAACTGTGGGACCCAAAACATTCTCTAGGGAGAAAAAAAAAATTGTGTACAAATGAGGCGGGCATGCCCCATGCTCATGTCATGTAACCAAAGTGTGAGACTATAACTGAAGATGTATGTCGATGTAGATAATTGAAGATCCCTCAAGGGAGGTTAATAACGACATATGAAAGTTATGAATGGTGAATGGACTATGAAGTGAGGAAAGGACGACTGTAAGAATTGTCAATGACTCGTAGGCATTGATGGCCTAACGAATTTAAAGGTCTTCGGTTGGTATAAAACAATTGCAATAATCGCATTGTAAGACCCACTGTAACATGATATTTTTCTAAATTCAAATGCTATGGGGGTCAATGGTATTAGATAGCAATGATGAGTCTCTTTGTACCATCCGAGACTCCTCATTTTAAAGGTAGTGGGAGTCAATATATTGTCGCTCTTCTAGAAATTGTGTTGATGTTGATAGAAAGGGAGACATGACTCCAAGAAGAAAAGGGCTTCATTAAATCCACTGATATGATATCAGGTATTGATGGGTAACATGAGAAAAGTCAATATTCTATGAGACTCAAGACTTCCCTTGGTTGGGTAATTTTAGAGGGTGATTGGAAGCAACCGTAAAAATGGATCTAGTGTAAGGGAGATGACTTGATACGAGGTTAAATTGTGTTAGAGGCTAAAAAGGTGAACAAACTCAGATATCATGGGTATATGGACATGGGATACTTGGGGTTTTTGAAAAATGTTGGTATGAAAAGAGAGTGGATGCCCCAACCAAGGGAGACATGGGTTGATTTTCTAGGAAAAGAAGGCCATCAAGGGTGATGACAAAACAATTAAGTAAATGTTGGAAACAAAGGATTTTTACAATTACCAAAAAAATAAAGAATAATTTGGGTTGAGTATATAGATACAGAAATGAGTGTCGCAGTGAAAGATGGCTTGGACTATTAGGGAACAAGTTGTGAAAGAGAATTGGTCGAGGGTGGGGGCCCCATGGGTGGGTTTTTGTATGAGGTAAATGAATGGAGGAAAATCTGCAGATGGGCAAAATGATGGTGGATGAGTTGGAGGGATAATGATACTGTGGGGGTGTAATCAAATAGAACCAAGATGATATGACCTAGGAGTCCATTGGGAAGGCTAGTATTATGATGAGAATGAGTATGTGGTTCATTATTGAAAGTGCATAAGACTATTGGGACTCCCATCCCTAGGGGGTGAAATCAGCATGAGTGTCAAGTTTCCACAAGGAACTATAAATGGGACAACTCATGTGGGGAAGAGTGCTACCAGGTGAAGTACCAAATTTCAACAGAGGTGAAGATACTGCAAAGTAATATGTAAGGACCCTAAAGTTAAATGTCAGAGGGTGTGACTGGGAGATGCATTGATTGACAGGGGAAATAATTACATGCCAGTGTCAAACATATACTTGATGGGGTTGCATCACTTTGATGAACAGGTACCTACACACATGGAAACCAAATACTCAACGTGAAAAATATCTTATGATAAAGAAAATATAATAGCTATTTGATAAAATTTGAACATGAGCATGTGTACTTGAACATGACATGAGAAAAATGATCCTTCGGGGACAAGTTCAGATGATGGTCTGGGGAATGTGAATGTGTAGACAGTGGGAACAAGATCCTGTGGCTAAGAACAGATCGGAAAATGGAGGCTTTGGTCTCATGTAACAGAGTGTGGAAGTTCGGAAAAAGGGTCTATATAGGGCTGGTGGGCCCACAATGCCAGCTCATTTGTACCCATCACCAAATTTGAATTGACGAGAGTTTACTAAGGAGATTTGGAAATTATGGGAGCATGAGGCTACCTATCCGGGATTGGCGAGATAAAATTTAGTGGTCCTATCCTTCCATATTTACTGAAATTTTTAGAATGTAGGTAGGGACTGTATGGAGGGTCATACAGGGAGTTTTTGGCATAGGGGTGCACTAGTGCATGGGAAAAGGAGGAATACCCACACACATGTGCATGGGCATAATACATTTTCTAGAGAATAGTGTGTGGTTGTGATAGACACAGTCGCACATGTTACTGCAGGGGAGGGTAATACAGACGTGCATCAGATGTGCACCTATCTGACTGACAGTTGTGCACTGTGTGTAGTTGTTTCTCAGAAAGCTGCACATCAGTGTGAAGTTGTATAGAGAACAGGCACACACATGTGTGCACCTGCCTGGGTGGAATTTGTGCATGTGATGTGCGATTGCTTCTCAAACAGTTGTGAATTAGTGCACAACTGTGAAAAGAAAAGGTGCGCACATGTGCGCATCTGTCTAGGTGAAATCCGCGCACTGGCAGCAAGGCTAAGGGGTTTGAATTTTTTGAATTTTTTGATTCTTTTTATGGATGATGAGCTTGAACAAGTGTTTCTATGTGGATGTAGGTGATCAACGCAATCTAGATAGTATGATCCCAGTGCATTGGAGAGAGCGTGATTGGGACCATCTATGAAAGGCGATGAGACAACAGCTGGGTGTGAAGAAACACTTGGAAACCTGCGAGTTGCTAAAGTTGTTTGAATTCCCTTTGATATAGTCGCATGATTTCCTACTTCAGTATATGGTTGTGATGTGGAGCACTGACCTATAGTGCTTCATAGTGAGAGGAAAACACTTGACATTCTTGGTTTTCGAGGATGTATATTTCTTGACGGGGCTCCCTCTCCATGGGATGGCCCTTCCTATGGACCCCTAGCTGTCGTGGGATGAGTGAGTGGGTGAATTGGCGATTCACCACTGCTCGGGGCCGAACATGATGTCAGGTTTGGTCATATAGATTGAAGAAATCGATGACCTTCTGATGGAGTGCATATTCTCTATGGTGGTCAAGATCTACGGATCCTTGGAGACTCAACATATCACTAGAGTTCAGTTGAGGATAGTGGAGTGGTTCATCTATGGGCACATTTTTTCTTAGGGTCTGATGCTACACACTAGGATGATGGGACAGGTTAACCGGTGTCGGAGATCTGAATTTGGTGACTTCATATTTGGGTCCATTATGGTGGTCTGGTTTCTAGAGAGGGTTCCTCTGTTGCACCCCAGGATTATGTTGGAGCCTGCAGGGCCATGATAGTTGTGATTGATGTGGTGCATGTACTGGCCCGAAACGATGGTGGAGAGGGTGGCCATTACTTCATGGCCACTATGGCACGAGTATGGCGACAGATTCTAGGGGTGATATTGAGGTATCTATAGACTGGTATGGACTACCGAAAAGACCCTGATATGATGTTTCCTCCTGGGGAGGATTGGGATTAGAGAGGTATGTTTTTGTATTTATGATTTTGATAGCTAGAATTTGATTATATATGTATATATGGATGCTGACACTATCTTTGGCTTTTGTTTGCAGATGTGGGACCCCGAGGCCGAGAGGAAGATATGGTCGGGGAGTCGGGGATTCGGGGACCAATGCGACTGTCACCTATAGATCCAAGGGTAGGACAGAGGTGAAGATGGGATGATGTTGGTTCTAGACCAACACATGATCCACAGGTAGAGGCCAGAGGGATGCTAGAGGAATTGCATCACCGCTTTGAGGTGGTGCACAATGTATCGAAAGATATGTGGGCCGACATCCATGACGATGAGGTCTTGGAGCAATGTGTGGGTGTACCTGCGAAGTGGTGAACCCTGATCCATCGGGCAGCAGTAGCAGGGGCAGCAATGACTGGTCAATTGCCTCTTTGACCTGGAGGGCCCCCAACTAGTGGGGCACCTCTAGTTGACAGAGGACCTGGGGGGGAGCTTTGGGGGCACCTTGAGTGCTGGGTTTTTGTATATAGAGGCTTCGAAGCCCATTTTGTATAGGGTATTTGATACCCATTTTGTACCCATAGGGGTGGGGGCAGTCCCTGGCCTACAGGCGATGTATATGTATTTTTGTAAACACTTGTGACACTTTGATTATATATATATATATGGACATATATTTTTTGTGGATCATTCATGTCGACATGTGTTTATGTTTTATGCTTATGATGTATTTTTTACGTGTTGTGACAACTATATGATGTTTATGTATAAAATGATGTTTTAATGTGATAAATGCCAATCTAATACTAGGATAGCCATGTTATCTACTATTTGATTAAATTGTCTTGGAATATGTGTAAATGTGATTGAATCAAAGTTGTGAGATAATATTCTAAATTGAACGTATTTGTGAAAGAGGCAAAGATCATGAACGTGTTATACATTGTTGAGTTGCAGGACGACAAGCTGGGAATATAATAGAACACTAAGGTGACGAATGTGGCAGTGACTGGCTTCGGCAAGGAGACTAATGACAACATCGTATTCAACTTGGTTTTTGTTGGCCGAGCTGAAACATATTCCGTTGGAGTGGAGTAGTACATGTGAGGGGGTATAGAGGGCCCAAACAACCAAAGAGAGATTTTGGGTCCAACAGTTGGCACCGTCAGTGTAACCAATGTGGTAGGTTGGTGGGTGATGAATCTATCAATAACATGGAGGATAGATTAGACATGAGGGTTGGTGGCAGAAAAGAAGATTAAAAATTCTGCAAATGTGTATAAAGAAAAACCTAAGGTATGATGGCTACACTCAGGCGTAAAACTTCTTTAAGTACAACACGTTGATGGGTTCTTTGAGAGGGTAGCCTTGTGGAGAGACCAGAATGTATGTGCCCTTAGTGAGGTAGTGTTGGAAAATGTACGGTCCATTCCATAATGACTTGAATTTCTTGTGGCCGAGAGTATCATGGTTGATATCACAGGATAACATGAAATCTCCGTCGTTAAATGAGCGAAGGTTGAAATGGCAGTCAATCATGGCTTTGGACCATTTCCTAGCTACTTCATTTTTCTGTAGTGAAGATCCATGATCTTCATCCACTAACTCTAAGGTCATCATGCATTGCTCCATTGGAGTAGTGTCAGGTAATAGCTCAATGGCAGTGCGTAACGTGGGGATTTCAAACTCGATAGGGACGGTGGATTTGATCCCATGGATGAGGTGGAACGGTGTATAACCGGTGGAATTTTTTACTACCGTTTGATAAGCCCATAATGTGGAAAACAACATATGATTCCAGTTGGTCTTATGTTTGTTGACGATGCATAATAGCATGGTTTTGAGGAATTTGTTGACAGTGTCGACCTGTCTGTTTGACTGAGGGTAGTATGGGGAGGTGAACTCATGGGAGAAGCCTAATTTTGAGGAGATTTATCCAAATATTTCGTTCCCAAAGTGTTTATCGTGATCAGACACTAACTATAGTGGGACTTTGAATCGGGTAATGACGTGGTTGAAGAAAAAATGTGTTGTTGTGTCAGCGGTGTTGTTGAAAGTGGGAATGGCTTCGGCCCATTTGGTAAAGTAATCTACTGCCACAACAATGTACTTGTGTCCATTAATAGATGGAGGATGGAAAGTCATGAAGTCTTTGCCCCATTTGTATAAGGGGTCAGTGGTGATGACTAGATGTAGAAGAGCTGGTGGTGCTCATGCTTTATTTTCATAGACATGGAATTTATCACATCGCTTGACAACATGGATGTAGTCATGAAACAATGTGGGCCAGAAGTACCTGGCTGGAATGATTTTTTGGGCGTTGGACATATCATAAAGGTGACCGCAAGCACCATTATGGAAATCATTCAAGACTCTATCAGCTTTGTCAATGGTCAAACATCGACAAAGGATGGTGTCGACCCCACATCAATAGAGGACGTCTATGATGAGGAGGTATCAAGGGGCCTAATGGCGAATGCATCGACAATTGTCTCAAGAGAGATGAGACCCAAACTTTTGTGTCTGCGGGTAGATGAGGAGGTTGGCATACCAGGGGTCATCGAAGGGGATGAATAAGAGGTGTTCATCGGGGAAATCCGTATTGAAGAGGGATGCTTTAGCATCCGAGGGAAAAGTCGTAATGACTTCGACTAGGATGATAACTTTCTTTATTTTGGGATTTGAGAACTCTAGGTTGTATTCTTGGAGGATAATGATCCATTGGGTAATATTTCCATTAATATGTCAACGACTAAGCAAGTACTGCATGGGGTTGGAATATTCTATGACCTTGGTAGTTCAAAGCAGGATATAATGTCGCAACTTTGGGAATGTGAGGAAAAATGCTAGGGAGAGTTTCTCATCATGATTGTATTTCAAGGGTGGCCCTGAAAGGTTTTTACTAATGTAGTAAATGACAAGTTCATGCTCATCATCCCCTAATTGGAAGAGGTCTCTTGCTACCGAGACAACTGAGGACGACAAGTAGATTATGTAATCGTGATCATAGTCTGGGGGACTAATTAAAGGGGCATTGGATAGAGAAAATTTCAAATCATCAAAAGTTGTTTGAGCATGCTCATCCCATCGAAATGGGATATCGTGTCATAGTAGGTGGAGAAAATTGTGTGTGCAAGTGGCATAATTTGAGACAAAGTGACGTAAAAAATTGGCTTTGCCTTGTAGGCTTTGCAGTTGGCGTAAATTCCTAGGTGGTGGAATTTATGTGATATCTTGGACCTTGAGGGGGTCCATCATGATGTTGTGTTGGGAAACAATGAACCCAAGGAGGCATCTGGCTGTGACACAAAATATGCACTTTAGGGGGTTCAGGTGGATATTGTACTGGCGACATCGTTGGAAGATGATATGTAAGTCATTTAAATGTTGAGGTCTCTTTTTGGATCTAGCAATGAGGTCATCCAAATAAGCAAGGATAATGTGATAAAGATCATGGAAAATATAGGTCATGGCTCATTGAAACGTAGCACCTGCATTCTTGAGTCCAAAAGGCATGATGTGATAGGCAAAGGTACCCCAAGGGGTAGTAAAAGTGGTTTTATATTGATCTTCTAGATGGATTTAGATTTGATTGTAGTCGTAGAACCCATCCATAAAGGATAGTGCCTCATGTCCGTCACAGTCATCGATAATTGGTCGATGAAAGGGGTTGGGAAGTTGTCTTTGGGACAAGCATGGTTGAGATCACGAAATTCAGTGCATATGTGAATAGTTCCCTATTTCTTGTTAACAGGGATGGGGTTGGAGACCCATGAAGTATATGCAATGGGGTAAATGAACCCTAGAGCGCGTAACTTGTCAATTCCGGCTTTGATACATGCAACTTTGGATGGGTGAAGGGGGCATTTAATTTGATGAACTAGGGTGATATTTGGCCAAGTGTTGATTCGATGTTTGACTATAGATGGATCGAAGCTGGGAATCTCCATATATGATCAAGAAAAAATGTCTCAGTATTCCTGAAAGAGATCTTTATATGTAATGAGTTCTTCAGGGGAACATGTGACACCAATGGTTCTATGATTCTTGGTTTAATGAAAATGTCAATTTTGACAGTGGGGGATATGTTAACCATGTTGCCTTATTCAAAAGCATCTGGGGTAGGGATAGGGTTATTGAACTAGTCTATATGCTCCGTAGGAATAAAATCCTTGGTTTCGACTGTGTACATGGAGGCTTGGGTAGGAGGATGAAAGGCCTCCTGTGAGAGAAAAGGCGCTCAATGATGGAGTGCATTCCATGGGAAATAGGGAGTAGGGATTTCCTCTAGGATATCCTCGTCGCAGTGGAAAATGTGAGAGTATAGGGGATCCTGGGAGGTGACGGGGTGAACTGTCAATGGGTAAGTGTTGGTGTCCTCAAGTGGTGAGGAAGCAGATGGGATATCATGTACAGGGTGCAAGGGACTACTGAACGTAAAGTGAATGTCTTGATGCTGTGGAGGGTACCTCATTTGTGTGGGGACTAATGAAAAAACATATTGAATGTCAATGAAGTGGGCCTCAGTAAGGGGTGTCTGAGAGGGCTCTAAGAGGGTGGCTTTGGTGTACTACAACTAACGTTTAGAGAAATTGAGGTAGAGTTGGGAAATTATGAGTGTAATGGACATATTCTAAATAGATGGCACAAGAGAATTTTCTTCACAATCCTTTATTGCCTACAATGGAGGTTCTCGTAGTAGTAGTGGATGTACTTGGTGGAGTAGTGAGCAATGTGGTTTCTCTAGGGAGCTAAATCAGATTGTGTAACTCAGGAAGAGTAGGATATTGATTAGTGGGTTGCCCTTCTCTTTCTCATAGTGTGCAAGGAGGTTGAACTAGAGGAGGAAGTGGAGTTGTGGGCTCTTTATTATTTCGTCTGCCCCCAGTGGTAGCGGTGGTGCCAATAGTTGGGGGTGATGGTTATGTGGTAGGATCTTGTAATGGGATCTGCATCGGTATTCCCTCTATATAAGGAGGGAGAGATGGTTGAGGAACCATCACAGGTGAATGAAGATACCATACAGATATGGAAAGAACCATGTTAGGAAGAGTTAGGGTCGCAGCTACCTGGAATGCTTGATTCCAGGTGGGGGGTAGAAGAAGGGAATTTGGGTAATGGATTGGGGGCAGGGATGATTTTAAGGATGGAAATTTATTTTAAAATATAGAAACCTTGGCGAATCTTACTAATCCTTCATATTCCAACTATAAATGTTTGGCGATATTTTTGAAAAATTATTCAAATTTCTAAGGATTTTATATAGTTTTTATAAAATTTTGGCGATTTTTAAGGTTAAATAATTTTATCCTATAGAATTTGGGCAAATCTTTTTTAAAATAGCAAATCTCGTTTTTGGAAAAACCATGGAAAATTAGCCCATGAGCGAAATTTAGCCCCTAAAATCATCTATGATTGGGGGACTGTCTCCGAAATCGGTATTTTCCCCTAGAGGGGGGCAGAATCTAGGTTAAGTGATGTAGTGAGGTTTTCAAGGGATTCCTAAGGTAATATTTCTCCAACTGGTGGAACTGCAATGTGGGGAGGGGCCTCTATGGGAGGGGTAGTGTCTCCAATATATGTTCCATTAGAAGATACTACACACACTTTTGTTGAAGGGTGTAGGAGGGGTGGCACTGCATGATATTCCCCCAACAAGGATGGGTCCTTGAAAATGTTGGGACCCATGTCGATGACCGAATAAGAGTTTGAGCTAGTGCAGACAAGGGGGAGAATGTTATCAATGTTAGCAGAATTATTAGGCTTCTAATGTGTAATTTGGTCGATGGTGAAAATTTTCCCATTATGGGGGAACATCATCGTTCGAAACATAGAAGAGACCACCGCCTTCATAGCATACATGTAGCTACGTCCAAACAAGATATTCTAATCAAGTGGGGTGTCGATAACTTCAATGTCGATTAAGATGGTTTTTCCCCCAAGTTCGATGGGGACATTTTCGAAGATCCCTTCAGGGGATGATGGTTGACCGTCATAAGATTGCAAGGTGATGGAAGATA